>BQNB010073475.1:3364-30152 GCA_026074375.1 Tanacetum coccineum
ACGTTTAATTTTATCGTAAACGTTTTCACATTTTTTTATTATCAAAACATTGAGAGGTCAAAAAATATAAATAACGTTTTTGTACATTATTTGTATTAACAAAAACGATTCGTCTTGCCCAAGAAATTCGATCAAAATTAAGTGATCTAATCAAATCTTTTGATTATAAAAACTTTATTAATCTTTATGGTTTGTTCGTTCCACAACGTGAAAAGTCGCCTGAACAGATATATTTTTAAGAAAGGTCAAAAATGAGTCATACACATGTCAAGAATAAAAATTCAAAAGAGTCTTCTAATAAACAAACAACTTTGTTAAAAAAACGGATGGATGAATGTTGGGATTAAAAGACTTCATGGTGATCTTTGAGTTACTGCTGCTCAGGTGTGTGTTAGTACTGCTAAGCATAAATTAATACTGTTAGTAATCTTTATGAAAAATATGCTAAGTTGTTAGTACTGCTAGTTACTACTGCTAGTGTAAGTTACTAATGCTGGTGTATATTTGTGTTGTTAATTACTACCGCTAGAGTAAAGATTGTACTGCTAGAGTAAAGTTAGTACTGCTAGTGTAACTTAGTACTGCTGATGAAGAATGAAGAAAATATAAAAGTAGTAATGCTAAGCTGTGCTCATTAGTGCTGTTTGAAACAAAGTTACAACTGGTGACAACGGTGCTGGTACAAAGTTACAACTGCTGACAGATTTACAACTGTTAATGGATAAAGATTGATTGAAGATAAAGATTGCCTATGTGACATGTATGAGATATTTTTGTAAAAGATACGTATAAGTTATTTGTTTAGAAGATCATGATAACTTAGGAAAATATTGTAAGCCAGTTAGGACTCCTTGGTGTATAAAAAGAGGTCCTAGGGCATAGAGATAAATATCATCTTTTCATTGTTCTGTCAATCTATTTGTAGATTCAAGGTTTTGTAACCCTAAGACTATTAAGAGTGTTCGTATTATATTGAGGCTGAAAGTTTGGTAAACTGTTTGTTATTAATCTTATTCATTACTGTTTCATTAAAATTCTTCTTAGTATCATTGACTATATTCCGCATAGTCTTTGATATTCACAATCAAAGTTTCTATCATAGTTGTTTTAGATTTATTCAATACAACTTAGCCTTATACGAGCTAAGCAAGATCTATTATATTGGGATCAACAAGTGGTATCAGAGCCTGTGAGAGGCTTTGAATAAGAAGAAACTTTATTACACACAAGATCTACTTTTTTAAGAAGCAATGGATTCTCAAACTACTCAAACAATCAAGCTACCTATACTCCAACCTAGTAAGTATGATCTTTAGAAGATGAGGATGGAGCAGTATCTATAATGCATTGATTACACTCTATGAGAGATCATATAAAAGGGTAATGCACCTATAGTAACAAAGACTGTTGATGGTAAGGAGACTGTTATCCCTCCAATAAGTGTTGAAGAGAAGGCACAAAGAAGGGCAGAGTTGAAGGCAAGAAGCACTTTGTTGATGGCCTTACCTAATGAGTATCAATTAAATTTCAACTCATACAAGAATGCTAAGACACTGATGCAGGCTATTGAAAACAGATTTGGAGGTAATACTGCTACAAAGAAAACTCAGAAAAATCTTCTGAAGCAGCAATATGAAAACTTTGTTGCATCCAGCACAGAAGTGATTGAGAAAACCTATGAAAGGCTTCAAAAGCTAATTAGTCAACTGGAGATGCATGGTGAAGTTATCCCTCAAGAAGACATCAATAAGAAGTTCTTGAGAAGCTTGTCACAAGAATAGACTATGCATACCATCGTGTGGAGAAACAAACCAGAGATTGAGACTTTGAGTTTGGATGACCTCTTTAACAACCTGAAGGCTTATGAATCAAAGGTCAAAAGGACATCTAGTTCAACCACAAACTCACACAATGTAGCCTTTCTGTCCTCTAGCAGCATTAACAGTGCAACTAGAGCAGTTAATACTGCTTAGGGTGTTAATACTGCTAGCACTTAGGGTGCTGCTGATAGCTCAACAACTGTTGAAAATTTGAGTGATGCTGTGATTTATTCCTTCTTTGCAAGCCAACCAAGTATTCCACAACTAGATAATGAAGATCTACAACAAATCAATCTTGATGATCTAGAAGAGATAGATTTGAGGTAGAACATTGTTATGCTGACTATGAGGGCAAGAAGATTCCTAAAGAATACCGAAAGGAAGCTGGACATGGCCAACAAAGAAAGAATTGGGTTTGACAAGCCCAAGGTGGAGTGTTTCAACTATCACAAGAGAGGACACTTTGCAAGGGAGTGAAAGGCACCCAGGAATCAAGACAACAGGAACAGGGAGCCTACCAGAAGGACTATGTCAGTTGAGAAAACTACTTCAAATTCCTTAGTGTCTCAGTGTGATGGCTTGGCTATGATTGGAGTGACCAAGTAGAAGAAGGACCAACCAATTTTGCTCTCATGACTTATTTTTCAACAAGTTCAAACTCTGAGGTATCTAATAACTTAAATTGTTGTTCATATTGTTTAGAATGTGTAAAATATCTAAAATAACAAAATAAACAATTAGTTAAAGACTTAAGAACAGCTAGGATAAGTGATGTCTCTTATAAAACTGGTTTAGAATCTGTAGAAGCTAAGATTTAGGCTTAAAAAATGATCTTGTATGAGAAAGATATAAAACGCTAAAACATGAAACATATTTAAGAGATTTAGATATTATAGAGCTTAAAAGGAAGTTAGAGTTGGCTACAAAAGAAAAAGATGAGGTTCAACTTACAGTACAAATATTTGAAAATTCATTAAAAAGCCTAAATAAACTTCTAGACAGTCAGATAATGGATAAGTGTAAAACAGGATTAGGGTATGATGTTGTCCCACCTCCCTACACTGGGAATTTTATGCCACCAAAACATAATTTAGTTTATCCTAGTCTAGATGATTTTGTGGAAGTGAATGAGTCTGTTAGTGAGTCGATAGTTTAAAAGCCTACTTTTAAGACTAATGAACCTGAGACTGCTAAGAAAGAAAATAGAGCTCCAATTATTGAGGATTGGGTATCTGATAGTGATGAAGAAAATGTGCCTAAGGTTAAAATAGTTGAGATGTTTAATAAACCTAGTTTTGCTAAGATAAACTTTGTTAAGTCTACTAAGCAAGTGAAATATCCTATGAAAACATCAGTTGATAAAAATAGGCAAAACACACCTAGTCCTAGAGGGAACAATAGAAACTGGAACCAACAAATGTCTCAAAAATTAGGGAGTGATTTTGAGATGTTCAACAAAGCTTGTCATGTGTGTGGTAGTTTTGATCATTTGAAGAATGATTGCAATAACTGGTATAATAATGGAAGATTTGCAAAACTAGTTTGGACCAATGCTCAAAGGGTAAACAAACAGAATTTCTCTAAATTAACTCACCCCAGTCCAAAACGGAACATGGTTCTAAGAACAGTCTTAACTAGGTCTGGCCTAATTTCACTTAATATTGCTAGACCAGTTAATATTGTTCAACCAAGAACAGTAGTGAATAATGCAGGACCCATGAAAAATGTTATTAATAATGCATATTCAACTACTAGAAGGCTTTTTAACAAAATAACAGCAGCTAATAACAATAATTTTACTAAAAAGGTTAATACTGTTAAGGGAATAGGGGTTAATACTGCTAGGCTAAAAGCAGTTCTTAGTGTTGTTAAGAGAAACAAGGGAAATGCTGTTAAGGCATCAGCATGTTGGGTTCAGAGACTAAAGCACAAAGTTTTAGACCATGCCTCTAGAAACAATGGTGCATCAATGTCCTTTTAAAGATTTGACTATATTGATGCACAAGGCAGATCCAAGTCAGTAATGGCTTAGGTCCCCAAAAGAAACTAATTTTCCTACCATTATGTGCAGGGCAATCTACAGCAAGATTTAAAGAAAAGGATGATTAACAGTGGATGCTCTAGGCACATGACAGGAAACAGATCCTATCTTACAGATTATGAAGAAATTGATGGAGGATTTGTTGCCTTTGGAGGTAATTCTAAAGGAGGGAAAATTACTGGGAAAGGTAAAATAAGAACTGTTAAATTGGATTTTGAAGATGTGTATTTTGTAAAGGAACTAAAGTTTAACCTCTTTAGTGTCTCACAAATGTGTGACAAGAAGAATAGTGTTCCTTTTACGGATACTGAATGTGTTGTTCTATCTCCATACTTTAAGTTAACTGATGAAAGTCATGTTTTGCTTAAAGTTCCTAGAAAGGATAACATGTACAGTGTTGATTTAAAGAATGTTATTCCTCAAGGAGGTCTCACTTATCTCTTTGTAAAAGCCACACCAGATGAATCTAATCTTTGGCATAGGAGGCTTGGACATGTAAATTTCAAAAAAATGAATAAACTGGTAAAGCAAAACCTTGTAAGAGGTTTACCTTTAAAACTTTTTGAAATTAATTAAACCTGTGTTGCTTGTCAGAAGAGAAAGCAACACAAAGCTTCTTGTAAGACCAAGACAATTAGTTTAATCAGCCAACCATTATAAATGTTGCACACGGATTTATTTGGCCTAATATTTGTAAAGAGTTTAATGAAAAAGATGTACTGCCTAGTTGTCACAGATGATTTTAGTAGGTTTAGATGGGTTTTCTTTTTAGCCACTAATGATGAAACTTCTAAAATCCTTAAAACACCATAACAATAACAGGCCATTAGAAAAATCTAATAGACCTTAAGGTGAAAGTGATTAGATGTGACAATGGGACTGAATTCAAAAATAGGGTCATGAATCAGTTCTGTGAAATGAAGGGTATTAAGAGGGAATTTAGTGTTGCTAGGACTCCACAACAAAATGGAGTAGCAGAAAGGAAAAATAAGACACTAATAGATGCTGCTAGGACTATGCTAGCTGATTCAAAATTACCAACAACTTTCTGGGCTGAAGCAGTTAATACTGCTTGTTATGTCCAAAATAGGGTGTTAGTTATCAAGCCTCAAAACAAGATCCCTTATGAACTTTTTCTAGGTAGAAAACTTGCCTTAAGCTTCATGAGACTATTTGGGTATCCTGTTACATCACTTAGATAAATTTGATGGAAAGGCTGATGAAGGGTTCTTTGTAGGATACTCTACCATTATCAAAGCATTCAGAGTATTTAACAGTAGAACTAGGATAGTAGAAGAGAACATGCATGTTCAATTTAGTGAAAATAGACCTAATATTGCAGGAAGTGGACCTAATTAGCTTTTTGATATAGATGCACTAACAAAGTCTATGAACTATGTTGGGAAATATATTGTAAAAGACTTAATACTGGTATTATAACAGTTAAGTCTGGTAGTATTAGTTAATTATGGCATTACAAGTGAAGGTCTGCATACAAAGTTTAAGTCTGGCCGTACTAAGTTTTAGTACTGGTAAGTGCAGTACTATAGTTTAGTATTGGTCGAATAGTAGTTAAGTCTTTTATGTTAACAGAATTGAGGTAATAGTTATCGTTAGAGATTATTTTTAGGAGATTCTGAGAAAGGATATGCATTATCCTTTCACACGTTTTGTAAAGCCTTCTAGGGTTTCCTTGGTGTATAAAAGGAACCCTACGGCATAGAGTTTTATATATCGAATAGAATCATTGAAGCTTAATAGAAATCAAATAGCAAAGTTAGTATTATATTCTTCTTAATACTTGTGTTAAGATTTCGCATTAACACTTGATATTCATAGTCAGTGTCTCTCACATAGTTGATTTGGATTTATTCAGGTTAACTATTGTCTTACAAAGGTTATATAACCAATACTAATGACCCCTTCAACTGTATCAGAGCCACAAGAGGGACTCTGAGTAAGAAGAATCACTAGACCACAAATAAACACTCTCCCTACAATCTTTACAAAATGTCTAACTCTACTAAATTCTCTCACAACATCTCAGTGATGATGAAGCATCAAACCATGAAGATGCATCAGACACTGGTGTTGCACCTAAACAAAAACAACAGGTGATTCCTCAAACAACTGCTATCTCAAATATCAAACTCCTAATTCTGAAGAAGAATGAGTATGATATATGGGCTATGGAGATGGAAGCATTAACCTGTGTGTACATTGACAATGGATGTTTGGAAGTAATTCAGAATGGATAATCCAAGAAGAAATTTCAACTGGAAAGGTTGGGTTGATCCGAATACTTGTCAACCAGTAACTGCTTAGCAAGAAATTCAAGCTATTGAATAAGGAAAGGAAGGCAAAGAATATCATGCTAATTGCCATAGCCCAGGAACATATAAAGATTTCTGGAATGGATGATGCAAAATAAATATGGGAAAGCCGTCAGAACTATGTTTGGTAGTAATAGCAAATTCAAAGAAAATGCAGAAGGATCTGTTTTTCAAACAATATTTTGGGGGGGGGGGGGGGGGGGGGGGGGGGGGGGGGGGGGGGGGGGGGGGGGGGGGGGGGGGGGGGGGGGGGGGGGGGGGGGGGGGGGGGGGAGGGGGGGAAAAAAAAATGAAGCATTTACAATATCCAGTTCGGAAGGGTTAGAAAAGGGATATGACATATTCCAACAATTACTTTCTCAGTTGGAAGCTCATGGTGCTGAAGTATCAACTGGGGATGCAAATCATAAGTTTCTCAGATCTTTGCCCCCAGCATGGTCCAATCTGGCAATGACTATGAGAACTAAACCAGATGTTGACACTTTATCTATTGATGATCTGTACAATAACCTTAGGGTTTTTGAGCAAGAAATCCAAGGTGTCTCAAAAACATCTTCAAGTGCTCAAAATGTTGCTTTTATTTCACAAAGCAAAAGCAGTACTAATAAGGTTAAGTCTGGTTTTACTAGTACTTACAGTACTTGCACTCCTTCTACTTCTTCAACCAATACTCCAGAAAAAGAAGCTCTTGTTGGCTTTGCTGATGAAGTTATTTATTCCCTCTTTGCCAAACAATCAGAGGACTGGGACTTGCTTCATGAAGACCTGGAACAGATTGATGACTTGGACATTGAAGAGATGGACATAAACTAGCAGATAGCAATGATTACTATACGAATGAAGAAGTTCTATAACAAAACAGGAAGGAGAGTTCGTGTGGATGGAAAAACACCTGTTGGTTTTGACAAAAAGAAGCTTGAATGCTTCAATTGTCACAACACTGGTCACGTTGCTAGGGAATATACAGCAAAGGGGACACATGATGGAAAGAAGAAGAGAGACTCATTTTAACAAAAGCCAAGAAGCGGAAAGCATGGAGAAAATCAGATGGCTTTGCAGACAAATGGATGATGGTATTGTTTAATTGGGGAGAATACTGAAGAAGAAGTGACAAATCATGCACCAATGATACAGCTTCAGAAATGAGTAAATCTAAGTTCTAAAACTTGTATTGATTCATACAATACCCTTAAAACACTGTGTGATGAACAAATGAATCAGTTAGGTGATCAAGAAGCACAAATACTTGCCTATAGTCAAGCTGTTAAGAAACTAGAAGCTCAACTTGTTACTTTTCAAAAACAGCAACTTTCCTATAATGAAACTTACATTTCAGCAAATGAAATATATGGAAAATAGATGAAAAAGCATAAAAGATATAGGAGAATTGGAATAAACTGTAAAAGAAAATGAACAATTACAGAAAATATTAGATTCATGGAAAGATTCTTCCAAGAATCTTTGGAGATTAATTAATTTTGGCATGAGTTCAAGTAGTAAAATTGGCTTAGGGTATGAAATAAAATCAAATGATAGGTGCTAAGTATAGGAAAGTAAATGAATTTTTCTGTTTTTAATTGTACAAAAGAGGACTCAGTTGGAAAACCTTTGTACAGTAGATTTACAAAAACTAATAATTTTAAAAGTGTTCCACATCCCTTAAGTGGAGATTATACTCCTACACCACAAGAAGAAATTGATGAATCTTTGTAGTTATATGGAAAAAGGACCCCAAGAGCCTGAACCCCAGGTATCAGATGATAGATCCAGTGAATGTTCTACCTGTCAATCTAATGACGGTGCAGGATCTATTGGAACTTCATCTGTACATTCTGTTGATTTTGAATCTGAGATTTCAAAAGTACCTCTAGAAGTGTATGTGTCTAAACCTATTACAACAAATGAAAAAGGTGTGTCTGCCCCTAAGAATAGAAAGTGGTTGAACCTAGTTGTGCACAACCAGACATAAAACTCCAGCAACTCAATCAAAATCAAAAACACCTAAAGTTAACAGGAAGAATTAGAATGCATGATGAAAGAGAACTAGGGAAGTACCTCTTTCCACATAGATAAAAATGTTTTGTTTTGGGTAGCCAGAGTCATTTAATCAAAGATTTGTGACTATTATGAAAAAGAAAATGGCAAGAAGGCTGATTTAAGAAACAAGGGTTTTTAATACTTGTAATGGGATAGCAAAACCAGTATGTACTAATGCAAACAGGGTTAATCATGCTAATTAATTTGTTCCTAGACCAGTACAACTTAAAACTAGTAGGCCAAACATTAATTCTGTTAGGACAAATATTAATACTGGTAGGACAAATATTAATTCTGTCCAGTCTAAAGGTAATAACTGTTACTACTAATGTTAATCTGTAAATCTAGACTGCCAAACCTACCAAGACATCAACAATCTAGTCTAAAATCCACAGGGTGTAAATCATTAATCATAAGAAAGGCATTTCTCTAAATCATATTCATCTTAAGAAGACCCGTTGCAAAAAACTATAGCACATTCTCATGCTGTACGGGAAATGGGGAAACTGCTAGTAAGACGTCACTAGGTTATAATTGGGAGCAAACAAGAAACCAAACTCCAAATTATGATATAGATCCAATTTCTGTTAAAAACTAGTAGAAATGTTAAGACCACATCAGACCCAAGCCAGTAAAGGCCTGGTCCCTACGAGAAAACGAATTTCTCTTTTTTGGTGGTCAACATAGGTATGGTAAATCCCTAGCTACATTTAGGGAGGATTTTTGTTTATAGTTTGTTCTTAGCCGGATCTATGGATAGTGGTTTTATAATTGGCAAAGCCCCTACAAAGGGATTGAGAATATTTAGTGTTGGTTTCATTTCAACACGACAAATGGTAATCAATTCACCATGTCTAACTGACACTAAGAATTGGCTATTCCAGGCAAACGGCATTTGGTAAAGAATTCTCAAATCCGTTGATAGCTGATAGTTTGCTAAAAACTATATGCTTCTTAACTCACCATACTTCACATTAAGAGTTGGCTAGTCCAAAGTCAAAACAACGGCTCTCTTCATGGTAAAAACTTCTCCAAATCCGTTAATGGCTGACAATTGCCAAAAATTGTAAGATACAAACTCACCATACTGGTTAGTAAAGAGTTGTCTAGCCCACAAGTTTATGGATTGTGGTAAAGGCTGTGGAAAAACCAAACTAGTCCAATGAGGTTATGGCTTAAGAAAAGACAAAAAATTGCAAAACCATATTAGAAGGTTGACACTTGACCAAAAAGTAGATGGTAAACCATCAACTCACCAAGTTTCATGTATAAAGATTGACATGGTAAATACAACCACCAATAGGAATTTAACCTTTTCTAGGGCCCAAAAGGATTGACTACCCTGAGCAAACCGGCTTACAGGTAAAGCCATTTCAAATCCGTTTATGGCTAAAATGGTTTGGCCAAAAACCAGTATGGTAATTCAAACTCACCAATGTTTCATGTACTAAGAGTTTGAAATGTTTTCACATCAACCATGGACATGCACCTTTCTGGTGGCCAAAGGACTGACTACTCCAGAGTAAATGGTTGACTTGTAAAGTGACATCAAATCCATTTAAAGTTTCAATGATCACCTCTCACAGGAGTTAACAACACACCTGGAAGAGTGATGGAAATAGCTAAAACTATATGATGTGATTGCTGATATGAAGGGTTGCTAAAAGTTTTTGAAGAATTATGCAGCAACAGATCAAAAAGAGATAATTTGAAGGAATTACAGCTCAATATAATTTGAAAGTTTTATTTACAGAGACCTCCTCAGGAAGCTCAAAGGGAAGACTACTTAAAGAAACTTGAAGTTCACAAGTGAAGATCAAGTTAGGGGAGGATTGTTGGGAAATATATTGTAAAAGACTTAATACTGGTAGTATAACAGTTAAGTCTGGTAGTATTAGTTAGTTCTGGCAGTACTAAGTTAAGTCTGGCAGTACTAAGTTAAGTCTGGCAGTACTATAGTTAGTACTGGTAGAGTGGCAGTACTATAGTTAGTACTGGTCGTATTTAGTTAAGTCTGTTTATGTAACAGAATAGAGGTAATAGTTATCTTAGAGATATTTTAGGAGATATCTTAGGAAAGGATATGCATTATCCTTTCACACGTTTTGTAAAGCCTTCTAGGGTTTCCTTGGTGTATAAAAGGAACCCTACGGCATAGAGTTTTATATATCGAATAGAAGCATTGAAGCTTAATAGAAATCAAATAGCAAAGTTAGTATTATATTCTTCTTAATACTTGTGTTAAGATTCCGCATTAACACTTGATATTCATAGTCAATGTCTCTCACATAGTTGATTTGGATTTATTCAAGTTAACTATTGTCTTACAAAGGCTATATAGATCCAATACAAAGGACCTTCAAACTATAAGCCAGTTGTTGCAGGGAATCAATCTAATGGTAATGCAGGTACAAAAGCATGTAATGATACAGGTAAACCTAGAATGGAGACAGTATCTGGCAAAGATTACATTCTACTACCAATGTGGCATGCTGATCCACTATTCTCTCAAGATTCAAAGAGTTCTCCTGATGCTGGATTCAAACCATCAGGGGAGGAGGAAAAAAAGGATGTTAAAGATATAGGGAATGAAGATAGTGAGGTTCTAAGTACAGAGGAGCCAAGAGTTAATCAAGAGAAAGATGACAATGTTAGCAGCACTAACAATGTTAATACTGCTAGTGTTAACAGCACTAACACTATTAATGCTTGTTAAGTAAACTGTTAATTTGCTAGGCATAGAAGTTATGTTGTGATCCAAAATCCAACATTGAACTATCCAGATGATTCTAAATATGCTAATTAAAGATAATTGTTTATTCCAGATGAGGAGTGAAGGAAAATGTTTGTAGAGCTAAACACGATAAAACAATTTAGATGCATTTATGTTTGTCCAGTCCCTATTCACCTATAAGAATACATCAAAGATCATACCAGATTAAAACAAATTATTTGAGAATTGCATTCAGCACCATCAAACAGAAGAATGAACAAAGAATTTTGGAAGAACATGGTTGTTTAGTGCAGTTTAGCAAGAGAATAAACCATAAAGAACTATCAAAACTGCTTGTTTGTTGCCATTTATCATAAGAAATGAACCCAAAAAGGTAATTCATGCATTGAAGGATCCAAGCTGGATAGAAGCTATGCAGGATGAGCTACTACATTTCAAATTACAAAAGGTTTGGACTCTAGTGGAATTACCAAATGAAAAAGGGCTATTGGGACTAAATGGGTTTACAAGAACAAGAATGATGAAATGATGTATTTGTGATTAAGAATACAGCAAAGATTGTCTGCACAAGGATACACATAGAAGAAAGAAAGGAATAGACTAAGCATAGAGTTTTTTGCTTCGGTTGCCATAATTGAAGCAATTAGCTATTCTAGCCCTAAGCCTCATTTAAAAGACTTTGTGGTGTTACCATATGGAATGTCAAGTAGTGCTTTTCCTTATATGTAAAGATTTGATGTGGAAGTCCCATGTTTGTCAACCACTAAATTTGAAGACCGGACTTTCTTGACAGGGTATATAAAGTAGAAAAGGCACTTTATGGACTGCAAAAAGCTCCTAGAACTTGGAATGAAACTATGTCAACTTATTTGTTGGACAATAGGTTTCAAAGAGAAAAGATAGACAAGATCTTGTTTATCAGAAGAGTCAAAGGTGATATTTTGTTAGTTTTCAAAGTGTATGTTGATGATATTATTTTTGGTTCTACAAAGAAGTCTATGCATAGAGTTTGAGAAAATTATGCATAAGAAGTTTCAAATGAGCTCTATGGGTAAACTCACATTCTTCCTAGGACTGCAAGTGAAGCAGAAGGAAGATGAGATTTTTATCAGTCAAGACAAGTATATGACTGATATTTTGAAGAAATTTGGTTTTACTGATGTTAAGACAGCAAGTACACCTATGGAAACCCATAAGCCTTTGCTCAAAGATGTAGATGGTGAAGATGTAGATGAACACTTGTATAGATTCATGATTGGATCACTGATGTATCTAACTTCTTCAAGACCTAATATTATGTTTGCAGTATGTGCTTGTGCAAGATTCCAAGTCAATCCTAAAATTTCACATCTTCATGTTGTGAAAAGGATCTTTAGATACTTAAAATGTCAACCTAAATTGGGCCTTTGGTATCCTAAGGATTCACCTTTTGATTTGATGGCATATACTAACAGTGACTATGCAGGAGCAAGTTTAGATCAGAAATCTACAACAGGAGGTTGTCAATTCCTAGGGTGCAGATTGATCTCATGGCAATGCAAGAAGCAGACTATGGTTGCTAATTCCATAACTAAAGCTGAGTATATAGCTGCTTCCAATTGCTGTGGACAGGTGCTTTGGATCCAAAATCAATTGATGGATTATTGATATAACTTTATGCAGATTAATATTCATATTGATAATGAGAGTACTATATTCATAGTGAAGAACCCTGTTTTTCATTCGAAAACAAACCACATTAAGATTAGACACCACTTTATCAGAGATTCCAATGAGAAGAAGCTTATTCAGATGATCAAGATTCACACGGATCAGAATGTTGTAGATTTGCTTACAAAAGCATTAGATGTTAGTAGATTTCAATATCTGATTGCAAGTATTGGAATGCTTAAGCTCTGAAGTATTGATTGAGGGGAGGTTAATTGTGTTAATATGCAGTAGATTATACACAAATGATAATTGAAATGGAATGCAAAAGCTGCTAATGATGGACATTTGAGTTAGTGCTGGTAACTTCAAGTTTCTGCTGTTAAGTATAATTAGTGCTGCTAGTTATACTTAATACTGCTAAGTTAATACTGTTAGTTATACTTAATACTGTTAAGTATAATTAATACTATGAGAATTAAGAGAAATAAGTGAGAATAAAAACAGAAAGAGAGATGTGTAAAAATAAAAACAGATAGAGTGAATTGGTGAGAAAAAGAATTGAGAGAAATAAGTGAGAATTAAAATAGAAAGAGAGATGTGTGAAAATAAAAATAGATAGAGTGAATTGGTGAGAAAAAGAATTAAGAGAAATAGTGAGCTAAAAAATAGAAAGAGAGATGTGTGAAATAAAAATAGACAGAGAGAATTATGAGCTAAAAAGAATTGAGAGAAATCAAAAACAGACAAAGAGATTTTGTAAGCTAAAATGTTAATTTGATGATGGAAAAGATGATTAGAAATGGAATTGCCAGTTAATGATGCAGCTTTAACTTACTGTTGGAGGTTACTACTTTTGCTGTTGAAAGTTGACTGTTAGCATAAACTTACAACTTGCGCTATGAAAGTTACTGGTTGTTAGCCATAAACTTACAACTGCTGTAGAACGTTAATGTTGTTTGGGGTATTTTCATAAATACTTTCGATTAAGGTTTCAATCACCATTCAATCGATTTTTAATCTTTTCAGACACCTCTAATCATAACACCCTGTAGGATTTGATTAAAAAGACGATCTTATTTGAGATAAATGTCTTGTAATAAATAATGAAAATATTATTGTGTTATAGCGTTAGGTATATGGTAAAATAGTCAAAGACTATAAGTCAAAAGGGGCTAAATTTAATGTCTGAAGACAAGGCCCATGGTCATATCAATTAAAAGGGTATAGAATAACTCCACACCACCTTATTTGTAGGTGTGTCTTGTAAGTTATCACGATTCATGCTCATTATCCTCCTCTCTCTTTCTCTCTCTACTTTCTCTCTCTACACTTATCATTATATTGCTTATTGATCCTATATTCAAGACCTAACAAGTGGTATCAGAGCTGCAGGAGCGATTTTGTGTTGTTTAGAGAGCTTATTCGGTTAGCTTATTTGAGCTTTATTGTGTCTTTATTGCTGAATTTGCTTATTTGAGCTTATTTTGTGCTTTTTGCATGTTTCCGGGTGTGTTTTTATGCAACCGAGATTCATTGCTTAGTTTTATCGTAAAGAATCTTAGCAAAATAGTACCGAATTTGCTTATTTGTGCTTATTGATATTCAATAAGCTTATTAACGTTCAAATTTCAGTAAATTTGTTACTTCTGTTCTGTTCAAACTCTTATCAACCTGGTCAAACTCGTTAGTCAACTATCAAACTCGGTAGTCCAAAGTTTGTTACAACCTTGTCAAAAATTAGATACATCTGGTCAAAAGTTTGTTTCATTTGGTCAAAATTTGTTAACATCTGGTCAAAGTTTTGTTACTTCTGGGTCAAGTATTGTTAGAACTGTCAAATACTTGGTAGTACTACTGGTCAATACTTCGGTAGTCTTCTCTGGTCAAATTCAGTAAAGTTTGTTACACTTGGTCAAAGTTTGTTTCATCTGGTCAAAATTTGTTTCATCTAGTTAAAGTTTGTTACATATTGTCAAAGTTTGTTACATCTAGTCAAATTAAGAAGTCAAATTCAGTAATTTTTTGGTCAATAGTCAAACTCGAAAGTCAAACTCAGTAGTCAAACTCGGTAGTCAAACTCGGAAGTCAAACTCAGTAAAAAAAAATCATTCAAGTGTGTTAGTATTCGGATTGAATTTAGTTTTGAGATATCATTTGAGTTTGTGTTCGTGATTGATTAGGTAACTTGTGTGATATTTTGGATCGAAAGTTTTAAAGTTTGTGTAGGAAATTTTTGGGTTCATTGTGATTAAATCAGGAAAAAAAATGGGATCAAACAAGGAAATAATTCAATTACTTCAAAAGACACAAACGATTTTCAAACAAACACAACGTGACAAAGAGGAAAAATATCTTAATGATATTATTTAGTTACAAGATAAAATCAAAGATCTTGAAAACGTTGTTCTGCAAAATGGACAAGATCAACTGACTACACTATCGGTTGCTTACAAATGAACAAAACTTTTGGATAACTTACCATAAGTCGGTTGTGGATAATAACGTACTTGTGTTCTGTCACTAACTTATGCAAAAATTCCTAATTTATCGAGCTTCTTCTGAACTTGTGATAAAAATGAACATCTGCATGTGTTTGATCTGAGGAAACTCGTGAGGATGCTGAAAAGAGTCAATTAAAAAGAAATGTTTTCAAAAAGATAAAAAATTCAAGAGTTAAAGATTCAACCAATTCGTTTATACGAAAAAGTTGAACAAACTTTATAAAGAGTTTGTTCCTCAAAAACAGCTTTCTGAGCCTTCTGTTAAGCAAACATGTTATTCACTTATTCTATTCTTTTGTTTAAGATTCGGGAAACAAAAAACCATTACCTTTAGATCAAAGAAATTTCAATAAACAGTTGGATTTGAAAAGCTGTCTCTGGTAATACACAGAACAGTAAAGGGAACGCATTTTTTTACACATCAAGACAGAGATAGAACAATGACTTTGGTCAAAAAAAAGTCAAACCACGTCTTAATGAAAGTACAAGTTTACTTTGGATGAACTTTCAGAATCTATTTCAAAGGGATAATAAAAGAAAATGAAAGATCTTTTGAAAGCAAATGATGTCTATCTTGATGAAATTGAGAATCAAAATGATTTGTTGAAAGATCAACTTTTGGAAGCATCCTTAACTGAAGATATCAAGAATCTTGTCATAACTTCTTGTGTGGAAATAAGGAATAAGGATTTACATGATGAAATTGAAAGAATTTCAAAAGAGTCAAAAGATGTTTTCAAATGAAGTAAACAGTTGATAACGCTTGTAATGAATGCATTTGTAAGTCAAAACAGAATTGTCAAAAATAATATTTGAATTGAAAAAAGAGTTGTCAAAACTAAGGCAAAGGGTATTTATGCTTTTGAAATCAGCACTTCCAACACAAGTCACGAGAAAATAATTTCTTTGAAAACAAGTGCAAAAAGAAAATGAAGAATTTAATGCATCATTACAACTCGAAAATGCTCAGTATTGAAAACAGACTTATAAAGATTTGTTTGAGTCAGTTCAAAGGTCAAAAGTTGAGATTAAACAATGTGATGAAGTCAAAGTTAAGGATGATTTTGATGAGATTGAAACGAGAAACATTGAGTTGGAATATCATGTGGCGTCATTAATTAAGGAGAATGAACATTTAAAGTTGACTTACAAAAACTTGTTTGATTCAATCAAAAAGTCGCGGGTCCTCAAAAAGAAACAGTTGGATATTTCTGAACTTAACATGGAATCAGGGGAGAATGTTTGTGATAATGACACATGTCAGTTTCTAACAAAGTTTGCTGAGCTTGAAAAGATTTTAACTCAACAAACAAAAGATTTTAATGACGTCAAGCTTGAATTGTCGAATAGAACAGCTAAATTTGAGGCGTATTTTGAAAAACTTGAAAAAACGAAAGTTGTTCTTGTACGTCAATTGCATATCTAAGGTTGATGATTCTAAAGCTGAAAAAGATCAATTTTTGAAAGAAATTAATCATTTAAAGACTCAACTGGAAAATCTGAAAGGAAAGTCTGTGCAAACTAAGTTTGATAAACCATTTCAATTTTTGGGAAAACCATCACTTGATAAATTGTTGAAAACCTCTCATATTATCCAAAATTAAGGTTTACTCCTAAATTTGATTGCAAAAGAAGTTTGTCAAAATCATCACTACACATTCTTATGTCCAAAGATGAAAAAAGATCACTTTTAAAACCAATTGCCAATTTGGAATCAAAACTGGCATCTCAAGATATTCGTTCTTGTCAAAAAAGAATATCATGAGTTGAGGACTTCATATAATGCTTTAAAAGTGAAGTTTGATTCTCTTAATCGGCAAAAATGTAACATCAATGTTTCAAAAGCTTCAAAACCTAAAGAAAGTGTTTTGGAAAAGGTTCACACGGGTGAATCTCAAAACCGTTTTCCACAAGGGTTTTTCATTTACAACCTATTCCCTTTACAAAAAGATAGGAATTTTCTAAGAAATCTCAACGTTTTGAAACTTTTCCTCCTCAAAAGGGTTTTAAGACAAGAGCTTCACATGCAAAGAATCAATTTTTTGAAACATCACACTCGTGTTTTACACCGGTAAAACAAGTGTGGAGACCAATTAAGCAATCTCAATGTTTTGGAGCATCTACTTTTCAAAAGAGTTTTACACCGGTAAAACAAGTTTGGAGACCAAAACAAAGTCATTCGAAATCTTTCAAATATTCCAAATCAAAAATGCTTTCGATGCAAAACAAGAATGACTTTGCTTCAACCACCAACAAGAAAGTAAGATTTTCAAACGAAACAAATTTTCAGAATGTTTCATCAAATGACACTAACAAATGGAAATCTTCTTCGTCAACAAGATTTAAAACTCCACATGAAACACCGATTTTCAAAAATCAATGGAATATCAAGAGGAATTTTAAATCTTCGTTGATTCAACGAGAGTTGTTTTTAAATGAAACACCGGTTTCAAGCCCTTATTGGAACTCAACATCTTTACATCGTCTTGACACAACTTTTAATTGGTTTTCAAATTTTAGTAAACCCGTTAGCACCGTGCTTAAATGGGTTCCAAAATTTGTTGTCTAAATTTGATGTCAATGGTTTGTAATCATATATCAGATTGCAACCCATGCTTTAAATAAAAGGAAAATGTACGTTTTAGTGCATTTATCCTTAACAACGAAAAGAGAAATATTTTCGGTCTTGAACTATTCAAATAAAACATTTAAAGTTTTGTAGCTCAAGTCAATGGTTTGTTATCATATATCAGATTGCAACCCGTGCTTTAAATAAAAGGAAAATGTATGTTTCAGTGTATTTATCCTTAACAACGAAAAGAGAAATCTTTTCGGTCTTGAGCTATTCAAATAAAACATTCAAAGTTTTGTAGCTCAAGTCTATGGTTTGTAATCAAATGTCAGATTGCAACCCGGTCTTCAAATAAAAGGGAAGTCTATGTTTCAGTGCGCTTTACCTTAAAAAGAAGAGAAATCTTCTTGTTTTGAGCAAAATTGTTCAACTTTTTCACAAAGATTTTCAAAATCTTTCAAAAGTTTGCTCACCAAAATGGTTTGTTATTAACAATACGACTTCTAAGTATATGTCAGCTTAGGACTCGTTCTTCAAATAAAGGAAAGTGTACATTTTTTGTACATTTATCCTCGTAACGAGAAGTTTACAACTTCTCAGACTTGAGCTATTTCATAAAGATATTCCAAATCTTGAGCTCAAGCAAAATGGTATACAAATGAAAATGTTTTGAACAAATGAATAGTAATTGATTCAAAAGGAGTTGTTGTCAAGTGTGTTTATATCGATAAGCGTGCAAATGGTGAAGATTGTGTCCGGGTACAACCTTTTCCTGAAATTAACAGGATGAAGAGTGAGCAATCTATTGACTATACGTTTTAGATATTGACATACTTTGATGCAACTAGGTTTAAAAACGTTAAAAAGGTTCCAAATCATAATCATGCTATATCCGTTTTCTCCCATGTGTTTTCAAATTCTCATATAGCTATTTTAATCTATTGATATCAAAAATATCATTACTAGAAAAAACCATTGATAATATCAATCAGCGTGGTCACTTGCTAATGTGGTTTTGTGACACATCGAGAGTGTTAATCTTTTCCACAATTTCATCATCAATCGTCAATTCATATCTAGAACAAGTTTGATTTATTATAGAATCGGGCACCATCGTTTTCTTTCAGTTGTCATAAGTTTGATTCATAAAGATCCACACAAGTTACTACCATGAGCTTGTTTTGATGTTTTTATTGGCTCTTAAGAGGAATTTCCATCTTCATTGTGAATGGAAATCACTGGATGTTCTGAAAAAAATCACAAGGAATAATGCGTAGGACTTTTATATATTTCTGTTTTTCCATTGTGTGACTTAGCAACGCAGAATTTTGACAAGTGTAATAGATTTATAGATGATCTCTTTTGCACTCTAGACTCATAGTTGCATTTTGATTTTAGTGATGGAGGTGGTGGAGCAGAATGCCCTTTTCAATATCAACTAACTCGGATGTGATAAAGTCGATAGGAAATGCGTGTAATCGTCCGTGAGAAATGAAAAAAAGAGTTTCTTATAGTGGCTAGGGAGTTTGTGCATAGCGTCACTGGTCAATGATAGTCTTAATTGTCAGTCAACACCTTAGTGTTTCTGACATGGTTATGTATTGACCTGGTTTTGCCATAAGTGTATGGAGGGTCTTCTTTCTTTCACCCTTTTTATATTACATTTCTTTTTCATCTCTTCACCCCTTCATGCTTACGAGACTTCATATACTAAACCACTTTTGTGTTTGTTCCAGTGTTAGCGCTATCCTCCGTGGGCTTATTCCCCTTTTCTAAGTTTTTTCTTTTATCATTCCTAGGGACTTCTACAACTAATTAGTGGATATCCTGGGTAGATCCTATGGTTCTGGCTGAGATATGTGATTTGAATACTATGAGGCCTAACCACCTTATAATTCATAAATTTAGTACATGGTCGGTCTTTTGGGTATTTAATCACAATCTTCACAAAAAAATTGATGAAAATTTCAGATCAAAGTGTTTTTTTTGGGGGGTAATAAATATCAAACGATTTACACTTTAAAGGTTTTTACATCGTTACTAAAAATGCTCCCCTTAAACATGTGCATCGAATCGTAGTACATGCTAAGTGTAGAGTGTACTGAGTCCATTTTATTTGATCACATCTTACAGTACAAATTAGATCTCGGTTAATCACATTTTCTCCCCTTATCCAAAATGTTAACCCCTTGATATTTTGGATATCAATTGATTAACCGTTCGGGGACAAAATGTTATATGCTATCTATAAGAAACATTTTAATGCCCCCTCAATTTTTGAGGGATATTTAAGTAGTGCAAGTACCAATAATTTGATCATTTTTTTGAATTTACTAAGAAATATTCTGAAAATTTTGTATTCAAGCACTCCTTTATATCACCATAAAGGCAAACAAATTATTAACATATATTCACATGGTTTATTTTATACGAAGATTTGACTGGAACTGATGAGGAACTTCTTATGATTGAAATCTATGTCCTTTATCTCAGCCGTAGTTCTCCTTCGTACAAGTCTTCACCCAAATCTTTTCTTAAGCTCTCATTAACTTTTTTCTTTCAAATAGGTTTTCAATCGAATCTATCTGGTTTCAAAGCACTCTATTGGACATTAGCTTCAACTTTCTTTCCAAGTTACGAAAGTCTTTGCTTCAAACTTTGAGTATGAAACAGATTCAGATACATATGTAACTTGAGCTTGTGAGGTTGGTGATGTCGGTGTTGATGTTGTCTTAGCTTCCCCCTAAACCAGCAATCCTTTCTTGAGTAGATTCAAAACTTTCTTGCAAGCCGCATCAAGCAGTCTTGATGTATAAAGCCCAAATATCCGAAGTACACAAATAACTCAAAATCGCAAACACCAAAGTCAATTAGTCTGGATGTCCATATTTCTCCTTATATGATGTGATGATATAAAATGTAAACACAAAAGGTCCAACTAAGTTCCGGATGTCACAAATTATTCCTTCTAAGTAGTTGAAATGAAACACTAAGTCAACTAAGGTCCAAATGTAGGAATTTCATTCCTGCTGGTTACTTGACTATTTAAAGGAATACATCATACCGATGTGTACCTAATTTCATTTAAAACAATTATACCGTTGTTAATAATAGCTTAGTGATTACGTTTGAGGCAAGCCTTTATTGAATCAGTAACAATTCTTCCTCTCGTAGAATAAATCTTCTTACACACTTCTACTCAGTATCTTAAATGGATGCATACTTGAAAATAACAAGATATCTCAACCCCCATGTAGTAAATTCGAAAATAGTGCACCTAAAGTAACAGTTAAACACGATTTTCTTGCGGTGGTTTAGACAATTTTGTTTCTGGAATTATCCTAAATTGAGAATAGGGTCGTTGAATTATAATCACGTGTTCTTCATTTATCTTTCTTGTATATCTATTCCTTCCCCCTTGCTGGTTTCGATACATCAGAATCAACAAAACCTAGTACGCACATATACTCGAGATCGTGTTTGAAGAATTGATAAGCTTAAATCTATTCCGTAAGAATCAACTAAGTCTTAAATTGCAAGTAAGTCCATAAAGTTTTAAACACATGACATCTAAAGCTTGTGTAGTTAAAATCCATTAACTTCCCTTAAACTATGATGCGTCATTATTAAAAACTTTATCCGTTAATTCTGTGACTTATTTTGAAAGACCGTTTTAAAAGATTATTTGATGACACTTTCTCCCCCTCAAATAATGACCCGTTTTCTATTTAAAGAGTTGTTGTCATTGTTTGAGTGGTCGAATTGTCTTTGAAAATCTTTTTGTGATTACTGAAAACACTGATTCATTATGAAGACAACTTTTTACCAATAAAAATAAGATTTCTCTTATTTTAACACATAAGCGCACTGACTCGTACACTTTGGAAACTTAGAATAGCACGGGTTGTGATGCCAATAATCAAAAGCCTTCTTTGATGGTCATAAAGTAGACCATGCCCGAGAATAAATTCCCGTTGAGAGGTCAAGTTTTCTTTTTGAAATACTTGCCTTTAAGATGATGACCGGGTTGCTATCTGAAATAATAGCAAGCCATATGACATGTTTTGAAAAACATTTGAACTTTTGCACGAACTTTATTTATGTCCACGTGTCTTTATTGAAAGACATTTCTAGGGACGTAAATATTATTGTTTGCAAAAGACATGCCATTGAAAAACTTTTTTTTGTATTTTTCTTAATTTTTAATTTTGAATTTTGTTTTTATAAAGGTTTTATAAAATGAAAATCTTTTTGGTTTTTCTGATTTTATATTTTTCTCTTTTGTTTTTATAAAATTTTATAAAAATAAAAATAAAAAATCTTTTTGTGTTTTTATGATTTTAAGTATTTACTTGGGATACAAGAAGATTTCTCTTCTTTTGAAGATAAAGCGCACTGAAGCGTACACTCTTCTTTTCTTTGAAGGAAGCGGGGCCTGATGATAATGTTTGTTACAGACACCATTTCATGTAGCACATTGAAGAAATCTATTTAACAAAAGATGAACTAGGGAGAGAGAAAAGTTGAGAGAGAAAGAGAAAGTTAAAAAAGGAAAATATAAGAAGGTTTGATTGAACTATGTGAAATTCAAAGGAACCAACACCCTCTCCATGTGTGGAGAGGGTATTTATACTTACATGAGGTGGACATGGGCCTTGGTTACATGGGCTTTCCATGGACCTTGAACTAGTTACCTATGTAAGTTTCCAAATATTACTTGACGAGCTATCTTCCGATATCTATGAAGTGACCGAGACTTTTCTAGGAATTTCGTATTCCTAACAAAATTGGAGTAAGTATTTGTAACTTAAAAGTTCTGCTGTTAAGTATAATCAGTGCTGCTAGTTATACTTAATACTGCTGAGTTAATATTGTTAGTTATACTTACTACTGCTGGTATAACTAATATTGTGAGAATTGAGAGAGTTGGTAAGAATAAAAACAGAAAGAGAGATGTGTGATAAAAATAGACAGAGTGTTTAAGTGAGAAAAAGAATTGAGAGAATTTGTGAGTGGAAAAACAAAAAGAGAGTTGTGTGATAAAAATAGACAGAGTGAATTAGTAAGAAAAAGAATTGAGAGATGTAGTGAGTTGAAAAACAGAAAGAGAGCTAAATAAAAACAGAAAGAGAGCTAAATAAAAACAGAAAGAGAGAAATGTGAGCAAAAAGAATTAAGAGAAATCAAAAACAAATAGAGAGATTTTGTGAACTAAAATGTTAATTTGATGATGGAAAAGCTAATTAGTATAGAATTGGAGTTAATACTGATGATTCAAAGTTAATGCTGCTAGGCATAAACTTACTGCTGCTTGGGTAAATTATGTTGCTAGGCATATACTTACAACTGCTGTAGGTGTGTCTTGTATGTGTATATATGTATTCAAGTTTCATTTCATTATCCTCCTCCCTATTTCTCTCTCTACTTTCTTTCTCTACTTTCTCTCTCTAAACTTATCACTATATTGCTTATTGATCCTATATTCAAGACCTAACAAACCCTAACTCAATTTCATCATTCTTCATTAAAACCCTACACAATGTCGGATCTAAAGTTTGCTGATACTCACAATTTAGTTGCGATTTTGGAGAAACTCACTAAAAGTGAAGGGTTTGAGGAGATAGTTGATTTTCTGAATGCAAACCCTATCAAATATTCTTTAATCGTAAATCCTACAATCTATTGTTCATGTGTTAAACAGTTCTGGGATACTATCAAAGCAAAAACGGTTAATGGGGAAGTACAATTGCAAGCCCTAGTGGATAAGACGAAGGTGATTATAACTGAATCCACAATAAGGAGAGATCTTCAACTGGAAGATACTAATGGTGTTGATTGTCTGCCAAATGCAATAATTTTTGAACAACTTACACTCATGGGGTATGAAAAACTTTCTCAGAAGCTTACATTTTACAAGGCATTCTTTTCTCCTTAATGGAAGTTTTTAATTCATATAATTTTGCAATGCCTAAGTGCTAAGACTACTGCATGGAATGAATTTAGTAGCACTATGGCCTCTGCAATTATCTGCTTAGCCATAAACCAAAAATTCAACTTTTCCAAGTATATCTTTAATAGTATGGTGAAGAATGTGGATAGTATGGTAAAATTCTATATGTATCCAAGGTTTGTACAAGTATTTGTTAATCAACAAGTTAGGGATATGTCATATCATAAAAGGATTTATGTTACTCCCTTTCACACAAAGAAGATTTTTGCTAACATGAAGAGGGAAGGAAAAGGTTTTTCTGGAACAATCACACCTTTATTTCAAACTATGATGGTTCAAGCTCAGGAAGAAATAGGTGAAGTATCAGCTCAATCCCACTGATCCCCATCACACATACCACTATTAATCAACCTTTTCATTACAACTAATAAGATAACAACCTAGGAGGAAACAGAGGAAGGACACTGAAGTTTCTTAACCTAGTGGTCCTACAAAACCTATGGCATATGAGACTGAAAATGTGGAAAGTGTACCTACACATTCCAATGATCCACTGCTCAGTGGTGAGGATAGTCTAAACTCAATGAAATTGAAGGACACCTTTTTACCACGTTACAAAAGTAGGTTTTCTTGACTTGGAGACTCAAAAGACCATTCAAATACATGGAGATTGATAGCTTAAAAAAGGGAGAGTGAAGAAGCTTGAGAAGAAGCAAAAGTCAAAAAACTCACAAGCTTAAAAGATTGTTACAAGGTTGGGTGCTAACGTGCTAAAGTTATTTCCCAGATGATGAAGTCGTTTGGGGTGTTCTGGAGATGCATCAAACAGAGGGAGGAGACTTCTTGGTATTGATGCTGTATGAAGACAATCACTATATGAGATAGTATCATTTTGATATTGATCCTGATATGTTTGGAGTGCATGATCTTCATGGTGATGAGGTGTACATGTGTTTTAGATGAGCAGGAAGTTAAGGTTGAAAAGGTAGTTAGTACTACTGAAGTTACTACTAAAAGTGCTATAACAACAACTGTTGATGAATTGACCCTGGCTCAGACTTTAATAGAGATCAAAGCTGCAAAACCCAAAGTTAGAGGGGTTATGATTCAAGAGAACTACAACAACAACACCAGCTGCATCAAAACCTTCACAGAACAAAGGCAAGGCAAAAATGATCGAGTCTGAGAAGCCTTTGAAGAAGAAGGATCAGATTATGTATGATCAAGAGGTTGCTCTAAATCTTCAAACTCAATTACAAGCTGAATTAGAAGAAGAAGAGAGGCTTACAAGACAAAACGAAGAAGAAGCCAACATAGCTTTAATTGAATCATGGGATAACACACAAGCAATGATGGATGCTGACTATCAAATGGCTTAACAATTACATGTAGAAGAACAAGAGCAGTTGAGTATTGAAGAAAAATCAAAGTTGTTTGTAAAACTCTTAGAAGCTAGAAAGAAACACTTTACAGAAATGAGAGCAAGAGAAAAGAGGAACAAACCACCAACTCAAGCTCAACAAAGAAAGCTATATTGTAACTATCTGAAAAACATGGAAGGATACACTCTGAAACAGTTGAAGGGCTTTAAGTTTGAAGATATCAAGGACATGTTTGACAAAGCTTTCAAAAGAGTTAACACTTTTGTTGACTACAAAACAGAGTTGGTTGACGGTAGTGAAAAAAGAGCAGATGATAGTACTAAGAGAGCAAGCATAGAGCTAGAACAAGAAGTAGCTAAGAAGCAAAAGATAGATGATGATAAAGTAGATGATGATCAAGAAGAAGCTAGGATGAAAGAACTTATAAACATTGTTCCTGATGAAGAGGAAGTAGTAATTGATGCTATTCCTTTGGCCACTAAGCCCACATGCATTGTTGACTGGAAGATAATCAAAGAAGTAAAAATCAGCCAATTTTAAATTATAAGAGCTAATGGAAGTTCTAAAAGGTACTCAGCCTTTATTCGTAAGCTTAGGAATTTTAACAGAGAAGATTTGGAAACTCTGTGAAAACTGGTGAAAGCTAAGCATGGGTCAACAAGGCCAGAGGAGGGATATGAGAGAGTGTTATAGGGGGATCTAATGACAATGTTTAAACCTGATGTAGAAAGTCCAGTATGGAGGACTCTGCAAAATGAAAAAGTGTTGATATGGAAGCTATTTGATTCTTGTGGAGTACACTTTCTGAGGTTGCAATCTATGCATATCTTTATGGTGGTAGAGAAAAGGTATCCCCTTAAACTTGTAACAATCACTGGCATGCTCAACAAGAAGCTTTAAGCTGATCATTGGAATGAAATATGTTATCAGCTTCTTAAACTCATCACAAAACAGCTCAAGAATCCTGGAAGGGTTTGAAAGCATCCTCCTGGTGATGGTGAAGACTTTTAATGAAGAAACTTGATGATTTTGAAGATAAATATCAAGATCAGGGGAGGATTATTGGGATTAAAAGCTTTATAAGGTTGTTTGGAATTACTGCTGCTTTTATCAAAGTTAGTACTGCTCAAGAAGAAAGGTTTGTGTTACTACTGCTAGCACAAAGATTGTGAAAATACACTAAGTAGTTAGTACTGCCAGTATAAACTTAGTACATCTAGTGTAACTTAGAACTGCTAGTAAATGTTAGTACTGCTAGAGTAAAGTTAGTACTGCTGGTGGAGAATGAAGAAAATATTCTAAGTAGTTACTAATGCTTGTACACAGTTAATGCTGCTGGTGTATAAATTACTGCTACTAGTGTTCAGAGTTAATGCTGCTGGTACAAAGTTACAACTGCTGACAGAGTTACAACTACCAATGGATAAAGATTGATTAAAGATAAAGATTTCTTATGTGATATGTATGAGATATTTTTGTAAAAGATACGTATAAGTTATTTGTTTAGAAGATCGTGATAACTTAGGAAAATATTGTAAGCTAGTTAGGACTCCTTGGTGTATAAAAGAAGGTCCTAGGGCATATAGATTGATATCTTTTCATTGTTTTGTCAATCTATTTATAGCTTCAAGGTTTTGTAAACCCTAACACTATTAAGAGTATTCGTATTATATTGAGGCTGAAAAGTTTGGTAAACTGTTTGTTATTAATCTTATTCGTTACTGTTTCATTAAAATTCTTCTTAGTATCATTGACTATATTCCGCATA
>BQNB010073476.1:0-19050 GCA_026074375.1 Tanacetum coccineum
ATGCTTGTAATCCCTGAATAGTAACCTGCTTGGTCATTAGCCATGATTTTTCTCGTTGTTGATTTTGCTTCTTTGTCTGCCATCTCTTCTTCAATCAACTAGCTCTGATATGTATGATCTGCCACAAAGGTAAAAATATCAGCAGGATTTGCTCTGAAGAAAGATAGAAAAATGAAGCATGGAAATCAAATACGAAAATTCAGCTACTGTTTTAGATGATCGATATGTCTTATTCAATTGAAGTGAATACACCATATTAATCTGTTGAGAGAATACGTTGTATTGGACAGAAAGTTGGATACGCCGTATCCAATAGAAGTGGATACGCCGTATCGAGTTATCGACCAGAACATTGTATTAGAGAAAAACAATTAAAACATGCAAACAATTAAACACACAAATATACAAGCAAATATACAGAATCTACAAAATTATACACTAATCTAAGTTACACTCATCCTAAGGGTTAGATCTAATCTAATCTAATGCAAAAAACCAAAATATCAAATAAAAATCAAGATTAATTCTCACTCCCCGGTAGCAGCGCCAAAAACTTGATGTGTTATAGTTAGAGGTGTGATTTGTGATTCAAGTTTTAAATTAATATTTTGCCGACTTTACCAAAAACAATACTTTAGTGTACCCAGTCGGTAGGAGTTTCGTGGTAAGTAGGGTGTCGAACACTTGGAGCGAGGAACACTTTCAATTTATTAATACTTTAGTTTTTATAATCTAAGTTAGTCTAATATATGCTAAACCTATGTTAATTCCTAAATCTAATAGATAAGGGGGGTTTTCAGCCTGAGAGACTGACACATGTTTTGTGGTGACTAAAAACAATTCAAGACACAAAAACGCACGCAAGCAAATTAACAGAAGATAAAAGAGCGGTTAGCCAAATATAAGAAAACTATAATAACCATTATTAATCCAATTATAACGTTGGTTTGTTTATTTAGTGCAATGATTACTTATCTCGAAGCGGCATATCATTCGTAAGACTTAGGCGTTACTTCTTCCTAAGACCTAGACACGTAGAATTCTGTCACGATTAAACGCATCCGTATAAAGCATCCTTATTTGATGATTATAATCTATCTTAGGGATTAAATCAATGGTGATCTTGTTAAACGCTAGCTCATAGAGACTTTACCCACTTATTGCTTAATGGCAATTCATACACTAGTAGTCCACTAACCAAGTCTTTACCAATTAATCAAGAACGTACTCGTTGAAACCATGGTCACCTTATGGCTCAACTAAGCTCACAATCTAAGGGTAAAGATAGGTCGTTAATTTGATCCTATGATTCTAGATGTATAAATCACTATATGGAGAGCTATCCCGGCATCTAGATTACTTGGTCTGTATCACTCGATCCAGTTGAATGATAGGTCGCATACTTAAGCACGTAAATAGATATAAATTGATAAACATAAACAAGCAATTCAACGATAAATTAAGGAATCGAGATAAACAAACCAAACATTAAGATCTTCATAACAATGGCTAATACCCAAAGGTATTAGCCTTTAAACATCATAATTAATACAAGGATAATGATTTAGCCAAGGTAAACTAACCGAGTTAAAGAATGATACCAAAAACTGAATGATTACAAGAGTATAAGAAATTACACGTTGTCTCCTATATAATGAATCGCGTTGCTTGACCTCTTCTGCTCTTTTTCTCCTTTGAAAATTGACTTTTTTGGTTTAGGTATCGAGAATATGATTTAGCACACTTAAAACTCGTTTTTTAGTTTTCTATTTAAAGGTTCTGGATTCGGTTCGATATGGCATATCCAAAGTCTTAGATATGGCGTATCGGGGGTTTCTTAAAGTAGGGACCACGTTTGATATCTTCCAAAATATTTTATTTCCATAAAGCTTGAATACGGCGTATTGCCTTTCCTGGATACGGCGTATTGGATCTTGTTTCCTTCGTGGTCTTTGGTGAGTGTAGGCACGGATACGCCATATCTTCCTTGATGGATATAGCGTATTGGTTGTCAGAACAGTAATCTTCAAATATCTTCGTTTAAGCTCCAGAATGCGCGCCTTTTGGTTAACTTTTACCAAGTACTCCATAATTACTGCAATTTTCAAATATAAATGATTAAGTAATAATTATTTGCAATAATTATACAAAATGGTTAATTACAAAGGATAAATGATGCTATAAAATAGACATTATTTGATGTCATCATATATATTTTGACAAAGGGGTCGATAGGACTAAGTTGATGACGGAGAAGTGTATTTGGTTTATGCTATGTGGACATGAGCAAGTGCTTACTTTACCACAGTTTGCGGTTTTGTTAGGATTGTATGAAGAAAGTGAGTTAAAGCATCGTGTGTTTGCTATACATTTCACTAAGTTGGAAGTGGATGATAAGTTGTTCAATCATGATGCATATTGACAGCAAATTGGGACACCGACTAGGACTAACCCAAGGACATCACTAATCAAGGAACCAGTTATGAGGATTGTGCATAGGCTTATTGTTGGATCTTTGGTTCATAGGGCATGTAGTAAGGAGACGTGTCAAAAGAGAGACTTATGGTTGATGAGTGCGTTAGAGGAATCTCGTAGTATCAATTTGTCTTGGGTTATAGCCGAGCATGTTTGCAAGCATGCTCCGGGTCTTAAGGAGAATAGTATTATTTGTGAAGGTCATTATGTGACCAAGATTTCTCAGTCGTTAGGGTACCTTATGGATGAGGAAGTAGCAAAATATTCGGAGCCAATAGAGTGTAAGAAATAGACTTCTAAGACGTTGGCAAGCGAGCTAGACGAAGACGTCTACACTTTGTTGCAAACCACACAAGTAGCGCCACAACCTAGAGGGGCAAGGAGACAAAGACAATAACCCACTAGGTTGAACTCGAGTTGAGACGATTGGAACGCTAGCTTGAATGAGATTGAGCGTAAGGATGTTTGGAGAGATTCGATGCTTATGAGAAACAACTATATGCTTGAACATTCCATTCTATTCTTCATCATTTGGCGGATCAATCCAGTTTTGCTTATCCCACTTATGAACCACCAAATGTTCCATTATATCCTTACCCATATGTGTCATAT
This sequence comes from Tanacetum coccineum, assembly GCA_026074375.1. Lineage (NCBI taxonomy): Eukaryota > Viridiplantae > Streptophyta > Magnoliopsida > Asterales > Asteraceae > Tanacetum > Tanacetum coccineum. The sequence goes on from BQNB010073476.1 coordinate 3,088, forward strand.
CCACACCCTTACACGCATTACCCCGATTCGGGTAATCAATCTTATGGAGGTAAACACTATGGAACACATGGTGAAGCTTATTATGTAGGACCTATTATTCCTAGCTCAGGTTACGAGACTGAAGGATCACCAGGAGGAGTTCATGGAGATGATGATGAAGATGACATGAGTGACCAGTATGTACGTTCAGAGGATTGTGTAGCAAGTGAAGATGATGATATGCAAGATTGATCGTGTGATCAAGTTTGATTCTAAAACTCTTATGTTGGATGATTTTAATTTTAATTTTTATTCGTAGGATATCTTAAATTATGTTTAAGTACTTTATTTTATGTTGATTTGGAATTTAGTACGTTTTATTATATTATGTCATGGTATTTGTAGTATTTCTGTATTTACAGTATTTGCAGGGATGATGTGCGAGAAGTATCGATGGTTTATCAAAAACCGAGTTTCGAAGAAACTCAATTCACGTACTAAAACCACATACGGAAGATGCATATTTAATCTGGGTAGTATCATTCATCCTAATTTTTCCCATTTCCTTTGCTTTGAAGTTTGTTTATTTACATTAAGGACAATGCAAAACTTAAGTGTGGGGGAGGGAAGTAAATAGGAAAAATGATCTAATTTTTGTGCAATTTTTAGTATAGTTTTTAAAAATTTTAAGGATAAAAGTGTCGCCCTCGAAGTTTTAGTTGTTTTCACACATAGAGTATACATATTAAAAAACCACTAAATCATTTCAACAACTAAAAAGGCTATTTGAAATTCTGGCGTATCCTGATTATTTGAGCAATCCGTTTTTAGGATCGATAACATTTGCTATCACATTTATAGCTGTTACTTAAATATGTGAGGAATTGAAGCCTATTTCGTATGAAAAGCATTTTTATGCTTAAATTCCATTCTTGCTATGAGTGTGCCGGTGATTGACTCGATTCTAGAACTTGTGGTTGTTATGCATTATACTTTCGCAGTAAGATCATACTTGTGTGATTATGGTAAATTTAGATGATAAAGGCAAATTAGGATTTACACCAAATGACCATCCATTTTATATCTAATGATTTTAGCTAGCCACCTCAGTTAGTTTACCACTCTTTTGGACCCGGTTTGTTATCACTCATTTTTAGTGCTAGATACAATTAAAACACCATTTAAGCCATCTCGTTCATTTCAAAAATTCAATAAAAATATATTACACCTTTAACCTTAGCCTAATTCTTAGTTAAGTCTATGGATTTCTAGTTACTTGGTATGTATGGCGTAATTTTTGATGATTACTTGTTGACCACACTTTGTATTTTGTGGGTGCTATTTCGATAAAGACAAAGGTAGCTACTCTTATTTGTATTTTTTGTAGTGTATGCTCATCCAAAGTGTGGGGGTGACGGAGGAGTTTAGTTGTGAATTGAAAAAAAAGGAGAGACAGAAATAAAATAAAATAGCCAATGTGCTATAAGTTATGAAGATGAAGGAAGAAGAAGTAAATTGGGGTGTCGATTGGCCAATGTGCTAAGACGTGACTGTTGGGCCAATTTCATTGCCCACTAATTCTTCACTTAGGATTTAAATACAAAATAACCTAAGTGTAATTTTCCTTTAACAATTTAAGGTCACTGAGTGAATAGTTGCTCAGTGAGTTACCTTCAAGATGCTCAGCCTGAGTCTACAAGAAAGACTCTAGCATTCAGTGAGGTGGTTCTTAGTGAATGAAGCCCAAGTCAAAGAAGAAGATGATGGGTTCGGTGAGTTATGGCAATAGACTCACTGAGCCCCATACGATCTCCAACAACTAGAAGACCCTGAAGACAAGAGACTGAAGAATAGGCGGGATAATTTAAAAGCAGATAAGTCCAAGCTCTTATCTCCTAAAGTTAACTTATCCTGAAGAGGGTATAAGACAAGTTCAGTGTCAGGACTGAACTTAGAAAGAGCATTTGTCCCATACTTAAAATAGAAATTATAATAAAGACAAAGTTGTACAAATGTACTAGCGTATTAGAATTAGGATTAGTGCTAACCAACCATGTGGGTGTGACCCTACCTAGGTAGTATAAATAGAACTCTTGTAACGGAGTAGATGTTAAGTTTGTGCATTCAAAGTTGTAACTTTCACAAACAAACATCTACTCCTCCAAATCTACTAAGTCTTTGAGCAAGCTCAGTTGGTTAGCATAGTAGTTAGCATTGCATAACACTTTAGGTTTATGCAACATTACTAGTGAAGAGATCACACACACATTGTCATTCAATCCTATTGTACTTCCGCATACAATGGGGTCTAATTCTTAATAAAAAGAGTTAAACGTTAAAGTTATTTTTGTGTCTTTTACTTATTAGTTATATTTACGTACACAAATATTTTTAAAGAACAAATTGTTTACTTTACTTGCTAGCCATGAGTTAGTTAATGATAACTTTATAGTTATTGTTCACTAACTAAGAGGGAACAACAAGTGGTATCAGAGCCTCAAATTTGTAAAACTTACTTAACACTAATTTACTTAAGTTTTTAAAACCTAGATCCTAAAATGGCTGCAGTAAATGATGTACCCCAGCTAGTTGACAAAAAGGGAGGTAACTGTGCTGTTATTGCCACTATACTAGAGCCGGTAAAATTTAATAAGTGGAAAAAGCGAATTTTTTGATACTTAGCGGGAATGGAACCCTATTACTTAAAATGTATTAAGGATGGTCCATTTCATCCAAAAACAGCTGATGGTGATGCTAAGCTTGAGTCCTAATAGACCCCAGATGAGAGGAGGGTGGTCCTTCAAGACCAGCGCCTTAAAAGCATCATTATGTCATGTCTACCAGATGACATAATGGAATCAGTCATTAGCTATGTTTTAGCCAAAGAAACATGGACTGACTTGGTTCACAGCTTTGATGGTCCCTCAAATACCAAGGAAAATAGGATCATAGATCTGAAACTTAAGTATCAAACTTTCAGGGCTAAGTCCATTGAAAGTCTCTCACAGACTTACACCCGCTATAAGACCCTACTCAATGAGCTTGCCAATGATGGTGTTAACCTCTTTAAACATGAAATCAATGTTAGTTTTGTGAATAACCTCTACGAGAAATGGCTAACCTTCTCTTAGGGACTGAGGAATGCCAATCATACTCAGACTCTTGACCTTGCAAATATCTATGGGAGGTTTGTCTATTAGGACAACCTAATCCAAAGAAGGTATTCTGACCAAATGCTTTTCTACCTAGTGGAATGGAACCCTATTACTTAAAATGTATTAAAGATGGTCTATTTTAGCCAAAAACTGCTGAAGGAGATGCTAAGCCTGATTCCTAATGGACTCCAGATGAGAGGAGGGTGGTTTTTCAAGACCAGTGCCTTAAAAGCATCATTATGTCATGTATACCAGATGACATAATAGAACCAGTCAATTAGTGTGTTTCATCTAAAAGAAAAACATGGACTGGACTTGGTTCATAGCTTGAGGTTCCTCAGATACCAGGAAAACGAATCATGGATATGAAAACTTGAGTATCAAACTTACAGGGCAAATGGTCCATTGAAAGCCTCTTCCAGACCTACACCAGTTATAAGACCCTTCTCAATAAGCTTGCAAATGATGGTGTTAAACTCTCTAAACATGAAATCAGTGTTGGTTTTGTGAATAGCCTCCCTGAGAAATAGCTAACCTTTTTCTCAGGGACTGAGGAATGCCAATCATACTCAGACTCTTGACCTTGCAGATATCTATGGGAGGTTTGTCTATAAGGATAACCTAATCCAAAGAAGGTATTGTGACACCAAAAAGGCCCTCATTACTATTCCCTCAAGCACTCTAATTTCTACTGCCTTTTTTTCTAACAATGTCATTCAGGATTTCCAAGAAAATTCTGATAATGAAAGGGCTAGTGAGGAGTATCTAAGAGACTTAGATATTGAGTATCATGAAATAGTCCTTTTGGCAAACTCAAAACATTTTATAAAACAAAGAAATAATTTCTCAGGTCAAAAAGCAAATGAAAATACTGAATGTTACAAATGTGGCAACAAAGGTCATTTTGCAAGAGACTACTTTTCTAAAACTTCTAAACCTTCTTACAAATCACCAGTGAATAATTACTCATCAGTGTCTAAAGGCTTTCAACCAAAGTTTACTTCAAAACTTATTCAGTCTTCTTCAAACTCAAATAGTCAAGTTGATCCAAAGTTTCAGAAAGATTACAAGGCTGAGTACAAGAAGATGAAAGCTAAGCTTGCACTCCTTGAGGTAAGTCCCTCAAATTCTCAGAACCCAAAGACCTTCCAACCAAAGTACAAGGTTTATTCACTGTGAATACCTTTGAATTGGGATGAGGAAGAAGTTTCTGATGAGGAAGAAGTCACTCAGGTCAAGGTACTGATGGCTCTAGCTGATGATGAGCACACTGTTGTAAAGAGTCATGCTCGCAATGGTGAATGAGTCGACATCACCATAAGAAATGTAAACACTCTTCTCTCTATGGATGAAGATGCCGATTGGCAAAATTACCTAAAGTTTTATCAACATGATCTCAAGTATTGTGAAGAGCAAGGATTATAAACTTACTTTTACAAGTATAACAAATTGGGTTTTTTGAATTAAACAAGTGTAGAGCTAAATTGCTAATTTTAAAACAAGCCAAGCTTGATATTGTTACTTTTCATATTCAAAACACTGAACTTACAAAGTTAAATCATGCTCTTCAAGAACAACTCAAAGAGGAGAAAAAGATCAATGAAAAATGGCTAACTAGCTCAAAGAAAGTTAGTCAATGTATCGGTGAGCAAATTCCTCACCAAAGAAGAAAGTTCTTGGTGGTGAATTATTTACTGAGTCATCATCTAAAATGAATGAAAATGAAAATCTTTTCATTCATGGTTACTATGGGTATGACACAGAATGGTTCCAAAAAACCAAAGGACTGGGTTGAGAAGACTCAACCCTGAAGCAAAGGCTTCCAAACTTTGATACCCTGAATCATCCAAGATTCTGAAGTGAGTTTCCCTTACTCCTACCTCCCCCTAAAAAATCTTTAGGGGCTCACCAAGCTCAGAGGTAATGTCATTGACCTTTCAATCCCACTCTCCAAGAAAGAGACCATGCTTAGGTATCATGAAACATACAAAGCTTGAAACACAAGAATCTTCTAACAAGAGTGCTTCAGGAACTGTCACTGTTAGTGAAACTAAGCAAACCACACCTTTAGTTCCTACTGAAATCAAAGACATTGAACAAGAATCAAAGATAAATGAATTAACTAAACTTGTTCAGATGTTAATTAATGAAAAGGTTAATTTTAACCAAAAGACTCAAGAATCAAATTCAAAGATTCAAAAGACTGAGTCATCCAAATCAGTTGATTCATCAAGAATGAGTCAAGATTCTAAACCCAAAGTTTAGAATACTGGCTCATCAAAGTTACTCAGGCCTAAGCCTATTCAAATAACCATACTTTAAGTGGAAATCTTTGTCACCTATCCCTATCACTTATCTAATGATTGTATAGGAATTCTCTACTGCATGATATGCAAAAAGGAGGAGCATAGGACCTCAGATCATAAGATGTATATTGCTTCTCTAAAAAGAAGTGAGAACTATAAGGCTCAACCTTATCAGTATGCATCTTCTTCCAAGCATATCCTAAAAGCAAAGAAAAAGCCTTTCCCACCATGCACACACTATGGTTTCAATGATCACAGACCTGATGATTGTAGAAACTACCCTGAGTGTGAAATCTGTAGAAGCTATGATCACTTTACCTCAGGACATAATCGTGTCATTCATATTAGAGGAGGAGTATTAGCTGAATCCTCTCAGTCTAATGAGTCCTCAATTGGTGTAAAGTGTAACACATGTGGAAGCACTATACACTCCACCACTAAACACAATGAGTTTGATCACTTCAAATGATCGTTGAGAAAATTACAGGCTGCAAAGGCCAGGGAGCCCACCAAAAAGTGGGTTCACAAAAAAAACTAACCCAAAGTTTATTATTTGTGCAAAGACACATCAGGGAGCCCATTTGGTACTTGGACAGTGGATGCTCAAGGAGTATGACTGGTGTCAAGAGTTATCTGCACAAATATGTAGAGCAACCAAGTCCTAAGGTAGTGTTTGGTGACAACTCATCTTGTATCACTGAGGGATATGGTTCAATAAACTGTGGGGTGTAGTTTTTACAAAAGTAGCCTTTGTAAATGGTCTAAGTACAATCGAATTAGAATTAGTCAACTCTGTTTTGTAAGTTATTGTTTAGTTTGAATGATAAGCTAAGGAACAATATTTATGCTAACAAGAAATTATCCTGTTAGGCACTAGGAAGAGGATGATGTTTTTGTCCTTGGACATGTCATCACTGACTCCAAATAGAGCATGCTTCTTCTTACAAAGCTCAGAAAGTGTAACTGGCTATGCATAAAAGATCTATCACGTTCTAAATTTTAAAGAAATTAATAAGCTTGCTATAAAAAACAAAGTTCTTGGTCTTCCTTCCTAGTTTATTATAAGGGATAAACCTTGCTCATCTGTTGAAAAGGAAAGCACCATAGAGCTTCATTTAAAACTAAACAAAACTTCTCTATCAAGAAGTGTTTGCATCTTCTTCATATGGATTTGTTTAAACCAGTAAGTCCAATGTCCATAAATCATAAGAAATATACCCTTCTCATTGTTGATGAGTACTCAAGGTACACATGGGTTTACTTTCTCATGAAGAATAGTCAAGCACCTGAAGTGATTATGTCTTTCATCGGGATAGTAGAAAACCAAAATGATGCAAAAGTCAAACAAATCAGAACTAATAATGGGACCGAGTTTAGAAATCATGAGCTTGAGAGTTTTTGTGATGAGAAAGGAATTTCTCATAACTTCTCTTCTCCCTATACACCTGAACAAAATGGTGTAGCTGAAAGGAAGAATAGAACTCTCATTGAGGTTGCTAGAATAATGTTGAATGACTCAGTACTCTCTAAGCACTTCTGGACTGAAGCAGTTAGAATAGCCTGTTATACTCAAAACAGATCAATCATTGTCAAAAGTCATAATAAGACTATTTATGAGATATTCAGAGAAAGAATCCCTGATATCAGCTATTTTCATGTGTTTGGATGCCATGTGTTTATTTATAATCACAAGGATCATCTAGGTAAATTTGATGCTAAGGCTGATGATGGATACTTCTTAGGATACTCTTTTGTCTCAAAAGATTTCAGAGTCTTCAACACAAGAAGACAACAAGTAGATGAGACTTATCATGTAACATTTGATGAAAGTATGGAAGCCATCAGGTTTACCAATACCTCAGTGGATGAGATAGGAATTGATGATTCCTCTAGGTATCCTCCTGATGAATTTCTTCAAGAGGATGATCCATCTAGACAATATCAAATAGATTCTGATGTCTCATACTACATCATCCTTCATGGATGTTCACTCACTGAACTTACCCAAGAAAATCATGTCCTTGAAGTGATTGCTCCTAATGAGCCTGAAATACCTCACACTGAGGATACTGAAAGGTTACTACTTATTCTAAATCAACACTGAAGGGACACATGAACAAAACGTTTAGAATGATCAAATGATCACTTAACCCACAGATGTACCACCAGGGAACAATACTGAAGTTTCAGGATCCACTACTGAACCTTTAGTCCCTGATGTCACTCAGTCTCACATCTCAAATCAAGCCTTTACAAGTTCTCATCCTGCTCCTCAGGATAGATGGTCAAGAGACCAACACATTAAACTTGTAAATATCATTGGTGGTCTTGGTGAAGGCATGCTTACAAGAAGCATGGCTGCCAAGCTTACAGCTGCCTCAACTAGTGAATGTCTATTTGCTAATTTTCTCTCTGAGATAGAACCTAAAAAGGTGTCTGAGGCACTGAAGCATCCAGGATGGATTGATGCCATGCAAGAAGAACTGAATCAGTTCTACAAAAACAAAGTATGGACTCTTGTTCCTCTCACCTTTATGGAAAAATAGCCCATAGCTCCAAATAGTATTAGAACAATTTAAAATGAGCATGGATATAACCACAAAAAATTAAAGCAAGACTGGTGGGCACAAGGTTTTTGTTCAGGAAGAAGGAATTGGACTATGATGAAAACCTTGCACCCCGTGGTAAGAATGGAAGCTATCAGGATATTCCTTGCCTTTGCTACATATATGAACTTCAAATTTTACCAAATGGATGTCAAAAGTACCTTCCTGAATAGTAAACTGAAAGAATAAGTTTATGTTAAACATCCTCCAGGCTTTGAAAGTAGTGAGTTCCCTTGACCATGTTTGAAAGCTTGACAAATCCCGCTATAGACAAAAAAACAAGCACCAAGGCATCACTCTCTACTTGTTCTTATTAAAAATAAGTTTACCACGGGAAGATATGGATAACACATTGTTTATCTTAAATCAAAAGGAGAGATGTTTCCTTGTTCAAGTTATGTTGATGACATCCATATTTGGTCTCAACAATGTTATAAAACTTTTGTTAATAGTTTAAGAAACTGATGACAAAGAAATTTGAAATAAGTATGATGGGAGAACTTACATACTTCCTTGGACTGCAAATCAAGCAGGATGACAAAGGAATCTTAATTTTTCAAGAATAGTACACTAGGAACTTACTCAAGAAATATGAAATTTCTGATAGTTCCTCAGTGAAAACACCCATGGTTCCTCCAAACAACTTAGGTCCTGATCTTGCTGGCAAGCTAGTGAATGAGACCTCATATAGAGGAATGATTGGGTCACTGATGGTCTTAATAGCAAACAAGGCCTGATATTAATCTCCACAGTTCTATGTGCAAATATCAGTCTAATCCAAAAGAATTACATTTACAGCTATGAAAGAATCCTCATTTTGTACCTAAGGTTACCTCCAACCCTTGGTCTGTATTATCCAAAATGTTCATGGCTTTGATCTCAAAGGGATATTCGGGACTCTGATATGTTAGTTTTAATATGATAGAAAAAGACCTCAGATGTCCTGTTTCAAATACTTGGTGGAAAATTGGTTTGTTGGAGTGCCAAGAAACAGCAGTTAGTGGCTATGACCTCAGCTAAAGCTGAATATGTTGCTGCTACTGGGTGTTGTGTAAGTATCTTATGGATGAAAAGTTAACTCGGTGACTATGACATTCATTATAAGATGGTACCCATTTTTTGTGACAACGCTAGTGCCATTGCGATATCCAACAATCCAATACTTCACTCAAGAACCAAGCATATTGATATTAGATATTGAAGAATACTAGTAATCTTTAATATTTTGCAAGAACTAGAGAGAGAAATAGGTTGGAAAGTTTCTAGAGAGAGAAAGATGATAATATTATTATGTGTGTGAAAATGAGAAAATGAAACAACCAACCACCCTCTCCAAGGCATGAATAGGGTATATATTCTACATACATGGCCGGCATGGCCTTAACAGGATTGCCAGGGGCCTGGCCAGTCTAGCTTACTTGACCTAATCATTATAACAAACTACGGGCTAAGACTATTACAACTTGGAAGTGACTGATACTTTTCTTGTTTTCAACAGTCTTCCCCATAAGGCGAGGTCACTCATTTTACAATATTAAACCTAGCATACTATGCTATATCTCTTGGGTCTTTTATCTCGTAAAACCTTGACTTTCTCTTGTGAATTGTTGTAGTAATCTTTGACTTTAGGCTCGAGCTTGTTCCTTTATCTTTACTTGTAAGTGGAGATGTGATCTTGAGCACTGTGAGATCATCAACCAAGCATAATCTCGTTTCGCCATCTTGTGACTTTGTCATCTTGTGATCTTGTGACTTCTGAGACCGGACATGATCATACCAATCTCGATTTTGTTGACTTGGAAAGCTTTAATGTTGCATCTTTCTTGAAATTCTTTAACTTTAACACTTCGTCACTTCGAGAAAGACCTTCGGTATCAGAGTGACGGAAACTTCTTTGAAATTCTTTGACTTTAATACTTTTTCACTTCAAGAAAGACGTACAGTATCAGAGTAGCGGAAATCTTGAAACATGTACTTGAGCTTTCATGATGTCTTTATGTTTGTCGGTCAGGTATGAGCATGTGGTTATGAATCTTGTGATTCAGCTGGAATCAGGTACTTTCACCACCATCTTTAAGTATCCTGCATTAAAATAGTTAGCAATAAAGCGGGGGGACAAATATGGCTTTGTCATTCGTTTGTGTTTGGTTGGAGTAACCTTCGAATTCGTGAGGATCGACCTGTGATCAGGTAGATTTAATTTAAAAAGAATCTCCTAGACAGGATTTCCAGCTGAAGTATAGATTCTTTCTAACACATTTGCATTAGATTCATCAAACTCGGCATGTTCTCATTATCGAAACGTCTCAAAGCAGGCAGCACGATAAGAGTGAACTAGTGAGTTACTATCTCACCGATTGAAATAGAAAAATCGATTTGAAAATCAATCAACGTGTCACTTGCTAAAGTGATTTTGTAACACATCGAAAGTGTTAATCATTTCAAAAATTCATCATCAATCGTCAATTCATATCCTTTAAACAAGTTTTTGATTCATTATAGAAACGCACATTTGTTTCATTTGCCATGTGTAACATGTTTGATTCGTATAGGATATAGAATCGCACAAGTTACCTACCATGAGCTTGTTTGATGTTGACTCAAGCAGGATTTCCATCTTCATTGTGAATACTTAAGTATCACTCAGATATTCTGGCAAACTCACAAGGATAATGCGTAGGACTCTTAATATATATCTTGTTAATTTCTTTGTGTGTTTAGCTAAGCAGAATTTGACAAGTGTCCTAATGGAGATTTATGGATGATCTCTTTTGCTCTTGGACTCAATAGTTAACACTTTGATTTTAGTGTTCGGGAGCCTTGGATCTCAGACTGCACATTTTCAATATCAACTAACTCGGACGTGAGAAAGGGTCGATAGAAATGCGAGTAATTCCATGAGAAATGAAAACAAGAGTCTTTTGAGAGACCTTGATGTGGCTAGGGAGGGTTGTGCGTTGCGCCACTGGTTCCATGACAGGTCTTCAATGTGACTACACCTTAGTGTTTCAGGGACGTTTATGTATTGACCGGTTTTGCCTAAGTGTATGGTGGGCTTTTCTTTCTTTACAAACCCTTGATCCTTACATTTTCTTTTTCATCTTCAAACCCTTCAATTGCTTACCGATGGCTTATAACTAACACCTTGTTGGGTTTGTTCAGTTTAGCTCCTTCTCAGGTCTGGCATTATTCCTTTTCTCATCTTTTTCTCCTTTTATCATACCTAAGGTCTTCTAAACTAACTAGTGGTTATCCTTGGGTAGATCTCTCCGGTCTGGCTGGATCATGGGATTTAATACCTATTTCTAACCACTTATATCTCCATAATTTAAGAAACTTGGCAGTCTTTTGGGTATTCCGTCTCATTCTTCAAAACCATTGAAAATTCAATCAATGTGTTTGATATAAATATCAAAAAGATTTAACACTTGAGAGTTTTTCCATTCACTAAACAACTCCCCTTAACATGTGCATCGTAATGTAGTACATGTGTTGTTGTGGTGTGTATCCCCCCCCTACCCCCACCGCAGTCCCCCCCTATTCCTATTATGATTCACAATCCAGTACAATTTAAGTTATTTTAATCACATTTTCTCCCCTTATCCAAAATGTTAATCCCTTGATATTTTAGATATCAATTGATTAAACGTTCGAGGAAAAAATGTTACACAAAACTATCAGGAACATTTTAATGTTCCCCCTTAATATTTGAGGGAATATAAGACAGGGATGAGTACAATAATTTGAAAACTTTTGAATTTACTAAGAAATTCTTGAAAATTTTTGTAATCGAGCACTCTCTTAGAATCACCATTAAGTATACACTATTTTTATTCGCAAAGATTTTTTTGTTTCGAGGTTTTGCCCTGAATGATGAGACTTCATATGATAGAATCATATTGTTCTTTTGTCGCAGCCGTATGTCTCCTTTGTACAATCTCCCACCAACAAACTTTCTAAGCTTCTCATTAACCTTCTTTCTTTCAAGAAGTTGTCAATCTGATCTTTCTCTGTCCAAGCACTCTTCAGTATTGCTTCAACTTTCTTTCCAAGTTATGAAAGTCTTTGCTTCAAACTTTGAGTATGAAACAGATTCAGATACATATGTAACTTAAGCTTGTGTGGTTGGTGATGTCGGTGTTGATGTTGTCTTAGCTTCCCCCTAAACTAGCAATCCTTTCTTGAGTAGATTAGGAACTTTCTTGCAAGCTGCATCAAGCAGTCTTAATGTATAAAACCCAGATATCACGAAGTACACTTTGACCCTTTCAGGAATTTGATACACGCAAACACAAAGTCAATATAGTCCGGTATGAGCGCATTTCTCTCTTCGGTAGTGTGGATTTATTTGTAACACCAAAGTTCAATGAAGTCCCGGATGTATACAAATTAATCCCTTCTAAGTAGTTCGACAATGATAACACTTAAGTCTAGCTAAGTCCCATATGAGCACATTTTTCCTACAGGATATTGACTATCTAAAGGAATATCATACCGATATGTTCCCTCTTTAATCAAATATTTCTACTCATTTTAAGAATAAGCTTAGTGATTGACCGGTTGGGCAAGACACTAATTTAATCAGAAAAAAAACTCTTCTCACGTATTATATAATTATACTCCCAACACTTCCCCCTGGGGACCCAAATGATGCGTACAGACTAATGACGAGATGTCTCTTCCACCATATGATTGAAATAATGCACCCGAAAGATTCAAAATGGCCTAATATCAAAAGAAGCTAACCTCAAAAATACAAAAGAAGCTAACCTCAAAAGAAGGCCAATGACACTATCAAGTATACATCTACTCCTTCCCCCTTGCTGGTTTCGACACGTCGGAATCAGCAAAACCTTATACGCATACATATTCGAGATCGTGTTTGAAGAATTAATAAGCTTAAATCTAGTCCGTGAGAATCAATTTTAAGGCTTTTAAAACTATGAAAGTGTTTCCAAGCATTCCTAAGTCTTTTACAAACTATGAGGTGTTGCCAATATTGATCGAATGTAGTTTAAGGCCTGAATTCACTAAGTCTCAAATTGCAAATAAGTCCATAAAGATTTAAACAAATGACATCTAAAGCTCTTGTAGTTAATATAAATTAACTCCCCTTGAAATTATTATCCGTCATTATCCAAAACTTTATCCGTTTATTCCATGACTTATTTTGAAAGACTGTTTTAAAAGATTATTGGATGACACTTTCTCCCCCTCAAACACTGACCCGTTTTCTATTTAAAGAGCTGTTGTCATTGTTTGAGTGGTCAAATTGTCTTTGAAAATCTTTTTGTGATTACTGAAAACACTGATTCATTATGAAGACAACTTTTTACCAATAAAAATAAGATTTCTCTTATTTTTTCACATAAGCGCACTGACACGTACACTTATGGAAATATAGGAAGCACGGGTTGTGTTGCAAAGTAAACATAAGCCTTTGCATGGTCATAAAGTAGGGACCTATGCCGGAGAATAAATTCCCCGTTGAGAAGGTTTAAAGTTTTCCTTTTTGAAGAATACTTGCCTTTAACATGATGACGGGTTGCTATATGAAAATTATAGGCAATCATATGGCATGTTTGTAAACATTTGAACTTCTGCTCGAACTTTATTTACAGCCTCGTATCATTATTGAATGACATTTCTAAGACCGTAAATGTTATCGATTTTCAGAAGACATGCCATTATTACCTCTTTTTATATTTTCTCTTTTTTAAATTTTTTTTTGGTTTTTAAAATTTGATATTTTTGTATTTTGTTTTTATAAAAAATTTATAAATAATGAAAAATCTTTTGGTTTTTATGGTTTTAAAATACTATACATATGTTACATGATTTTTGAAATAGGTACCGACTACTATTCATCAACTGTATCGGCCAATTGTTTCAGAGTCTACGGCATGTAAAAACTTCGCAGCCCAGGTGTTGATCATAAATTGCAATTTCTTTTTTCGGCCCAAGAGCTTTAGTGAATGACTGTTGCCAGTTGATTCTTCGTATTGACCAAAGTAAAGTTTCGTTCACCCCATTCTCAACATGCTCATTGTAAAGTGGAATTCTGGATGTCTTTATGCTGGGATCTGGATTGTTGGACACGTTGTTTGCTGCATAAGACAATGCACTTTTGTTATCACACGTACATTGGAATTTTATTGAATCTAATGCCATAGTCGGTAAGCTGTATCTCATCAAAGGATTGTGCAAACAGTCCGGCAATAGCAATATATTCAGCTTACATACTGGATATCGCAGGCTTTTCTGCCTTTTAGACGACCAGCTAACAAGTCTATCACCCAAAAGTTGCATACTTCCAGACGTGCTACGGCGTGTATCTTGACAACCATCATGATCCACATCTGAATATTGCTGTTAGAGCAAACGAAGAATCCTTCGGATACCATTGTCCCCGATGTACGGGTTCCTTTTAGATAGGAAAAATCCTTTTTACGTAGTTAAGTGCTTTTCGGTAGCGAGCCTGATACCGGGCACACAATGCATTATAGCATATTGTAGGTCAGGTTCTACTGGCTTGTAAGATTAAGGAGGGTGCAATCATTACCTTGATTAGTGTGACGGTCTAACGGCTTTCATTATTATCCTCATCCAGTTTGGATTTCTCCCCAATCTGAGTTTTACACTGGTTCAAGAGTCAAATCCGTTTTCTTTAAAGTTTCTAAGGGCATATTTTGACTGGTTAATAAAGTGCTCTAGTGACTTTGAGAAATCTATAATCTAGAAAAATGAGATTTTGCCATCATTGGCATCTTAAATTTTTGACCAGCATGATCCGCATCTGCAAATGTTATTAGAGCAATTGAATAATCCTTCGGATATCATAGACCCCGATGTACGGTTCTTTTTAGATACCGAAAGATCCTTTTTACCGTATTTATGTGCTTTTCGATAGGCCGAGCCTGATATCATGCACACATGCATATAGCAAATTGTAGGTCAGCTCTACTGGCTGTAAGATAAAGGAGGGTGCCAATCATACCACGCACGTGGAGCTTGTTTCAACCCATAAAGAGCTTTCTTTAGCTTATACACGTGATTGGGGTTATCTTTATCCACGAACCCATCCGGCTGACTAACATAAACCTCTTCCCGCAGATTACCATTCAGAAACGCAGTCTTCACATCCATTTGGTATACGACCATGTTCATATGAGCAGCAAACGCGAGAAAAATCCTGATAGCCTCTAATCTCACAACCGGAGCAAAGGACTCTTCAAAATCGATTCCCTCCTCTTGACGGTAACCACGGGCTACTAACCGAGCTTTGTTCTTTAGAATTCCTCTCAGTTCGTCTAGTTTCACTTTGTATATCCACTTCAAAGTAATCACCATAACTTTGTCTGGTCGGGGTACGAGCTCCCATACTTCAAGTCGTTCAAACTCATTAAGTTCTTCTTGCATTGCTTCAATCCAACAGGCTTGAGTCAAAGTATCTTTATACGTCTTGGGTTCAACAGCAGTGAGGAAATCATCGTAGTAACAGAAAAGAGCTTGCTCATGAAATTGCAGCCGAGTGGAAACTGGTCTAGCGAGTTGATCCGTCCAAATCAACACGTATAATATATATATGATATATAATATAAGTAATAATAAGGATAGGCCAATAATAGTATAGTATAGTATTTCCGTCGGGTTAAGAAATTCACTTTTAACCAAAGCGAAATCTCAAAAACCTTCCGGGTCGTTTCTTCGGTGAGAGGTGAATGGAAATCTACGTGCGAGTTGTAATTCAAGCTTGAATAGCATAAAAAAATTTTGGTTTGGTTTTCTAAATCTACTAAAAAGGAAAGCATAAAAAAAAGCTAAACTTTAAGTTTTAAAACTATTTTTAAAGTAAAATTAAACTAATATTAAAAACTTACAAGATTATACTAAAAATGATCTAAAAATATAAATGAC
>BQNB010073477.1:0-32104 GCA_026074375.1 Tanacetum coccineum
AGCCCTCGTGGCTAGGTTTGGAGTAGTCTCTAAGAGTACGGATAGGATTCTCGTCTCCCATGGTGGTTGACGAGAATAGATTACGAAATAATTAACACAAAGAAAAGATAAACTACGAGAAAGCTAATATGCGGAAATTAAATTCTCACTTGAAAGGATTCAAGCAAGTAGAACTAAGCTAAAATATGATCAAACCCTAACTATTCCCCACGTAGCGCCGCCAAAAACTTGATGTGGTTGTCGTAAGGGACTTCTACAAGAAGTTTTACAACTCCCTAGGCAGAGTACCTAACCATTGTAGTAGTAGTATAGGCAAGACTCGAGGGGTGTTATCGTTCTCTAGGGGAATAGGTTGGGAAGGCTTGATCACGGTCTAACAGAATTCTAGGGGTTAAGAGAAGATTAATTTTGTATTTTTATATTTTATGGAAAGCAGGTAAATCATATATATAAGAGGTTGGTTGGTTTTAGCTATTAAACTAAATAATAAACTACGCTAATGGTGATAACAATATAATAAAAAGATTGTATTCATTTAATCATGTATTACTCTCTAGATTGCTTCTTCTAGTGTTATTGCTTTGTCACACTTGTGATGATCTATGTAATTATTTCCTAAGTCATGAACATATTACACGAACATGCCGTCTATTTAATATTCCGTCGAGGCAACGCACAAGTAAGGTAGTATGAAGACTATTTAACCGTCCCCCGATGTATAATTAAATGCATTGAAAATATTAAAAGTAGATCAACCATATAAGGGGCAATGGTAGTTATGAAAGACTGTTAAACCCGATGGTGTCCTTCTACACAATCATGTTCTCTAGACATATCAACATTACGATAAGACAAAAGCTGGTTTTCTAAAGCCCTAACATGGCATATATCATCCCTAGAAGCAACACCCTCAAGATCTACATTCTAGGTTTTAATTATAATCATAAAATGCAATACAATTAAAAGGTTTTAACCAAGCATGTTAAAGATAAAGCAAAACAAATAAGAATCAAATACAAGACCATATTGTTGAATGTTAGTAAGTCTTTTACTGATTAAACACATGATTTAAGGAAGTTACATAGGGTTTTTGAAGCCCTAAAATCATCCTAATAAGCTGCCAAACGAACTAGGGTTTGTCCCCCTTTTTTACTCTAAAGTTACACACATAAAACCCTAAAAACGGATTTGTATATATAGGCATATCGACGCGACAGAGTCGCTTGATGCTCCTGACACCGTCGTAGATGGTTCTAGATTCACTTTAAGTAGGCTACGTTGTGAAGCAGTCGCCAATGTCCAAACACCGTCACTAGCTAGATCACGACGGCGTCGCTTTATGCTTGCGACGCCGTCTCCATGTTCTGTAAGCAACATTTCTTCAAGGATTTGGTGTAGGTCCGTAATCTTATCCGTTTCTTCTCCAAATGAGCCCAAGTCACATGTATTTCCACCAAATGTCATCCAAGTGCTAAAAACCTAAAAAGGAACGATGAAGCACATAATCTGGGCATATTTGCATGATTTGAGGGGTTAAATGACCCCGAAATAGTGTATAAAATGCCACCTCATCAAATACTCATGTACTGCTAAGGTCTTTAAAAAACCATACAACACATACTTTGATCCCTTTTTCAACATCAACAAATATTACATACAACATATGAATGGTATAAGGTAACATGTTACAAAATTTTTCAAACGATTATTTTTGTATGTAAACAATCACCATCACCAAATGCTTTTAGATTCAGCAATAGCGAAGGTCTGCATACGGTGATCTAAATAAAAATGATCACAAATGGCTATTTTCTAAAAATAGATATGCAAATGTATAATCTGGAAACTCATTTACAGAAGTACATATAAGAACATAAGCGATAAGAAAAAAAATTGATCCTCTATTAAATACTGATGCAACATCTGTAAAAAAGGTACTAAAATATCAGACAAAACAATAAAATACGTTGTTGAAGTGGCATACCCAATTCAACTTCTCAAAACAAACAAACATGAAAGAAAAAGTACGAAAAAACCGTTCAGGGAATCATAATGATTCAAACATAAAGATCATTAGAGTGGGTTCAATTCTTCTCGCCCATCTCGTCAATCGGTTACCTTTTTGTGTTTGAGCCCTCATCTCCCAGCACACCTCCATTACGTTTGTTGATCGGGCTGTTGGTGTTAGGAGTACTTATAATGCTTTTCAAAGGTCGGAGGGTGTCCCATTATCATCCGTAACAGATGCAAGATCCTAAAAAGACAAAGCATATTGCATGGAATTAAATACTATATAACCAAAGGTTATAAACATGGAAATAATTACCAATTGTGACATATTTGTATCTTTACCGTGACATTAGTTGTTTGACCCTGATGCAATTAAAACAGGCATAAGAACATAGCCCAACACCGTCTATTACCGTGTATACATTCTTTAATACATTAGTACCTTTGATGGTGTTATCATTGGAATGAGTGCATTTATAATCTCAGGATCATCAAACATTTTCTAGATGGTTCATGATGGTAATACTTTATTTGATTGCCAATCATCCATATTAATTTTGAAAGCATGCTTATGATCAAGTATTTGGTTAAAGTCAGACGAGAATTTATCTAGCTTACCGTTCTGCATATATAAAAGTATTGTATGAAGTTTTATATGAAAGTATTTGGGTATATGATTAGGGCATATATGGTTACCCTTTCTTGTGTGGCCAAAACTTGATATGCAGAAGCTTCATCTAATAAAATTTTCACATCCTTTTCTCATCTTGGACATGACACTGGATATGGAATCTAATCATACGAGATTGGACATGTTTAAGTAAGATAATACGATACTTTATACAAAAACAGGGGGATGAAAGTATTTAAAAAAGTAGTGTTGAAATACCTTGTGACAACACTTGAACACAGAACCATACAGGTGTTGCAGTAATAAACATTAGTGCCTTTAACAGAAGCCGAGGTATCCTTATCTTCTAGATCAAGGACTTCATCACCACGAACTACCTTTTTATGACATTTTCTACATCCTAAATACCATCAGCCCTCTTCCTCCTGGATGAGGATGACAGTTGCCACAATTATGGACACTTCGCCCTACCAAAAAACAATAGATAAGTAAATTACCATCAACATGAAAATAACTAAAAAAAGTGCAAAGTACAATAACTAATAATATAATAACAAATGGTTGTTAACAGATTTACATACTTTTGGAAGGTCAATAAGTTCATCAATGTTCCTGAATTGATACTTAGTTAGAAACTCCTCATGTGCTGATAACTTTGAGGTTGTAGATATCTTTGAGGTTATATTAGCCGATTGTTCGTGATCAGGCCTTAATAGCAAACCACATAAAGACAATACACAACAAAGAAAAAATTATATTAATTGCTAAAACAGGTCCTATGATTTAAGAATGTAGATGGATATGGGTATACCGTTGTCTAAAATCCTCAATTTCTTTCAAAACATCGTTCATAATGCTTTCTTTTCCATTATGCATGAATAATTTGGTACCAAAAAAGCATTTTGCACTTGCATAACACGTATAACAAATATATATTCAGAATTACATGTCATAGATAAATGTATATGCAACTCAGATGAATTTTCTAATTGATAAAATTTACCATCCCATTTCTTCATTTTACCAAGCTGAATAACAACAATAAGCAATCCAACATCGTCAAACGATTTCAAAAACAATTTAGTTCTGTTCCCTTAAAGGTGTAGAAGAATGTATTAAATTATATGTACATGTACATGAAATAGGTCTTATCTAATTTTAATAAAACTATTCATAGACTTACTAAAGGCCCGTCAGCTTTAGCAGTTTTTTTCCCGGGTTTATAGTTTCCACCGTAGTTGTCTAATTCCGGAGACTCGATTACTTGGCCATTGACGTCTAAGGAAAAAACATCATGTAAAATATATCTATAAAAAAACAAAAAAAATAACTTTTACATAGAATGCGTTCAAAACATACCAAACTGGCCCAAGGCTTTAGTTTGACATTGGAAAATTTCTTTGAAGGGTTTGAAGACAAAGCCATGAACGTACCCTTTGAAATCAACACACTGAGTAACTTGGGTCTTGGTAACAAAGTTTAGTTTTAATGGGTTGGGAACAACTTTATATGCAGGTTCGATTTGACCCAAACTGTGCATACACAACATAACCCATCACCTTCATTCAATTGTTGCTTGAACATAGGGACCATAGACATTCTAACCGTAGTGTGCATTTTGGCGCCCTAACAGAATAAAAAAATACATGGACTCAGAATAAGTAGAAGATCAATAATCAAAACACATATTTAATTATTTTTGTCATACCTATTGATCTACTCGTCCATTATGATGAGTTCCATGTTGATAACGTTTGGTCTACTGTGCATTGGTTTCATCCAAGTCATAACAATACGAACACGTAAGATAATATTCTTACAGCAATGCTGTCTGAGATGAAATCAATATCAAACCTATTCATTTGGTTATTAATAAGAAGGGATAAGGGAATTATTATGATATAAGAATGACATTACTTTTTCCAAACAAATATGTTTTTATAGATTCTGATAGCAAAAAATAGAATAATGTATTCATAAAAATGATTGTAAACTATCAATCAAGAAAAACAGTTTACCTAAAATTAGTTTAGCATTCATATTTTAAAAGTTGAAAAAAAATTATTTGTGACAACCATTATTTCACTGATTAGGTGACTGTTTATATATAAATCAAGTAAAATTATAATAGTGGAACCAAATAAAATCGAGCCCCAACCAATCGAACCACATTCAACTAATTATAACCCAAAAAAATAGAACAAAAGAAATTATATGGGTTGGTTGCTGCTAAAAATCAAACCCCAACAACTATAACAGCCAAAGATCGAGGCCAAAAAATCAAACAATCAAACTAAAAATCAAAGGCTTTAAAAAGAACGTACCTTTTGTGCAGATATTTTAGGGGAGATATTTTTCTGGTATTTTAGGTGATAACAAATATACTGAGATTGGGGGTGTTTTTTGATTTTGTAAATAAAACGTATGAATTGGAATAATGCAAATGAAAGGATTATCTTCTTTGGTTTTGTTGACTTTTTCAATGCCACGTGTCATTCTCTAGTTAAATGTTATTTATAAAAAAATAGAGGGCTGAAAAAAACTGTCTTATATAGAAGAGTATAGATGGATAGATAGATAGGTAATAGGTAATTTATCAAAGTTCTTATTGTAACTTGAACTTTTTAAAATAAGTTTCTTTGAAATTGTGGTTTCGGAAGTTTCCCGACTAATTCACGTGGTTTTAATCTATCGGCGCACAAATTCAAACCAGTAAAATATTAATAATCTTATATTTTCTTGATAGCTTATAACATTCAGATTTTTAAATTCAGTTATTTTGTGTCTTTTTTTCTCACTTTACAATTATAATTTATCCTTATTTCTTTGTGAAGTAGAAGTTTCAGGCTCTACCTCTTAACTCCACTTTGAGTTGATTTTGACAAACATGTCTCTGGTTTAAAAAAAATTAAGAGTTTATATGCGTAGAGTGGTTAATATTAGATGGATTAAGTTAGTCGGCCCAAGCCCGGTCTGTGGGCTTAGGGTCCATTAGGGTGGTTATCATGTCTTTGTAATCTATAAATAGTGGTTAATAATAAAGTTACACCTACGGGGTTTTCAATGTTCAACATTGTATCAAAGCGGGTATGATCTTCAGACCTTGTTGGCTAAGTTGAGCCGCCGTCTCTAAGCTACCCGTCAAACCCTAAAAGTTTTTATTCTTTTCCTCTTCACTTCTTCCGCCGTAATCCGATGCTATGTATTTTCTCTAGCCAACAATTGTTGACTTTCGTTGTAGTAAGTATTAATTATTTACATTAAATTGCTATCAAGATGTCATCTGCTGCCATTCTTCGGTTTTTTACATTTCTCAACGTCATGATTGAACCATATATTAGGTCAAATATAAGTGGAAACTCATATAGCAAGTTACGATGTGCCATTCCAACATTACGTAACTTTTGGAATCATACTGGGCACTATACCACAAGACATATCAGCCAAGTTTTCGCGATTTGGTTCAGTTATGGCCAACAAACTTTGTGGTTCATGTTTAAGTTCCAGGTCTGGTTCGTGTATGGTTCGAGTTGGGTTGTGTAAGGTTCAAGTTAGTTCGTGTATGGTTCAAGTTGGTGGTGTATGATAAGTGTTTTTTGGTTGTGGGTTTGGTTCATAGTGGTTGTTTGGTCAAGAGGATGTTTGAGTTTTTGTTATTAAAAAAGTTAATAAAAAAGATACTTTGGGTTATCCGCAAAAAGGGATACTTTGGATTATCCCATATGAAAAAAAGATACTTTGGGTTATCCGAAAAAGGGATAATTTGGGTTATCCCATATGGAAAAAATGATACTTTAGGTTATTATGGTTCAGGATACTTTGGGTATAACACCTCGTGTTTTAGGTCAGTGTACAACATTATGTAATCCACTAATTATTTTTTTAGGGTTTTACGCGTTTGCTTTTAAATCATAATCGTTAAGCTAAATCGCGTAAACTGAAAATGATCATACAATGTAAACGGGCATTAAACAATTAAATGTTTACATCAAGCAAGTGTTATATGATTATTATGAGGATAATTAATAACTTTGTTCATCATATTTTTATTGGTTACGTAAAATGCTTACGTTTCGCGATAAAACGCGTTTCGGCATTCCCGGAAGCACCAAAACCTAACTACGCTTAAACGAATACCTACGATTATACCCAATACCCAAAGTAATAAATATAACATCACATATGTGTATATGTGGCCGAAATTTTCAAGATAGGACCAAGACTTATCAACTTGCTAAATATCTAGATATTATAAAGATCATAGGGAACCATCTCTTACACCATGAACCACTTGGCAAATTAACCTTGTGCAAGGGTTAGAAAGTGACCATGGTTAGGTTAGTTAGATATTTTCACTATAAATAGCATGCATGCACTCTTTCTTTCATAAATTTCTTTACCAAAAATCACCACAACAAAAACTTTTTTTGTTTCTCTTTGAAGCTCACGCTCATAAACCCCATTTTTACACAATCCTTACTTTGTTGTTATTTTTCATCTAATTAGTGTTTACATATCATACTTAAGGTATTCTAAGAAGAATTGAAGGGTTGGTTAAGCTTTGAAAGGGTTTTAACAAGTTATTGCAAGATTAGGGTTTCAAACCTAATCTAGGGTTTATAAGCTTGTAAGCTTTGGTTTTGAGTCTAAACACGGGTTTAGCATTCATTTCACATCTCATACATCATCCCTAAGGTCTTCCTAATTCCTTCATACTTTTTATTATCATTATTTTATGTGTAATATGTTATTTATGGTAAAATCACGACTAGGACTTTTTAATATGTAAAATGACGTTATTACTTATGTTTTATGATTTTATGCACTTATTCTTTATGTTCATATGTCAATAATTTATTCATGGAAAAGTGAATGTAAAAGTATGTTAACATATGGTTTAAGTATAAACATGTTTAAGTATAAATTAGGGTTTATAAAGTAAATAAAACAAGCTTTTTATAAATGAATACATTTGGATAATTAAAGGGCTGTTTTAATTCGAATTTCATACAGTGGGTTTGACCTCATATGAAAATAATACGCCTCATGACGATTCCGAAAAGGTAAGAAACTTGTCAAACGGATTTATAACGAAAAAGTTAGAGCGAATACGAGATATATATTCGAGGTATAAAAATCCAGCATTTGTTAAGTTAGTAGTTTCTGTCAGGATTTTAAAATGGTATTTGCGGCACTTTCGCCGAAACATGAAAGTCGTTCGGAAGGTCGTTTTACTTCCCCGCGAGGTTCTTTAAGTCTAAAAGCGAGTGATAACGGGTCGTAAGGCGGGGGCAAAAATCTGGCTTTTTGGTAATTAATACACTGCATCAGATCTGATGCGAGTGCTTTTTCGCCCATTTCGGTCGAGTTTCGGGTCTCGGACAGAACTGGAAAGTTGTTCAAAATATCGTTTCGCATAAATTCTCTTTAGAACCCGAGTCATGAAAATGTGATTTAGTAGGTCATTATAGTCGGGTCAGACTTAGAAAATAAACTAAAACACTACCAGTAGTAACAGCACTACCAGTAGTAACAAGATACCAGTAGTAACAGCGTACCAGTAGTAAAAACGCTTCCAGTTTTAGTAACAGCGCTACCGTTTTTATAGTAACAGCACTACCAGTAGTAACAACACTACCAGGAGTAACTAATACCCTACCAGGAATAACTATAATTACATTATTCAGATATTTATAAATGTTTTACAATTATAAATATGTTTTCACTCAAACATTTAGATGGTGATTGAGCTATATAGAATTATATGTGGTTATCAAAGTACTATATTACTAGGGAGTTTCATAATGAGGCCTCTTCGGATGGCGTATCGACGAGTTGTTGGATTTACGATTTAAAGTGTCCTAACTCCTCGTACGTCATGTCATGACCTCTTTAATTATGATAGCCCGAACGATAGTACGATGTAACAACTATAAGATTATGTAGGTCCTTGGTTTAGGATCTGACTAGCCTTGGTAAGACTATAGATAACTTGGATAAATCCAAATCAACTATATGAGAGACACTGACTATGAATTATCAAGTGTTAATGCGGAATCTTAACACAAGAGTAAAGAAGAAACGACAATACTAAAATGCTATTAAGCTCTATGCTTCTATTGATATTTCTCAAAAGTACGTACATAACATTGAGCCTTAGGGTTCCTCTTATACACCAAGGAAAACCCTAATGGGCTTTACAAACGTCAAAGGATAATACATATCCTTTCCTAAGATATCTCCTAAGATATCTCTAAGATAACTATTACTATTCTGTTTCATAAACAGACTTAACTATAACCAGTACTAACTATGACCAGTACTAACTCTAACCAGTACTAACTATGACCAGTACTAACTCTACCAGTACTAACTTAGTACTGCCAGACTTAACTTAGTACTGCTAGTATTAACTCAATACTAACAGACCTAACTATTACTACCAGACTTAACTGTTATACTACCAGTATTAAGTCTGTTACAATCTATTTTCCCAACAATCCTCCCCTAACTTGATCTTCACTTGTGAACTTCAAGTTCCTTCAAAACATTCTTGATCTTTACTTTAAACACTTTAAGCTTTCTGAGGATGTTGTAAATAGAATTCTTCAAGTTGTTCTTGATCTGCAACACTTTAAGTCTTCTCTTTTTATCTTTGCAGCAACTATTCTTCAAAGCTCTTCAGCAATCCATCATATCAGCAACCTTGACAATATGTACATCAAATCATATAGTTTCAGTCTATTCTCATCACTTCCAGGTGTGTTAACTCCTGTGAGAGGTGAATCATTGAAAATTTTAAATGGATTTGATGTCTCTTTACCAGTTAGCCATTCACTCTGGAGTAGTCAGTCCTTTGGCCACCAGAAAGGTGTATGTCCATGGTTAACTGAAAACCATTTCAACTCTCAGTACTTGAAACATTGGTGAGTTGAATACCATATGGTTTTTGGCAAACCATTACAGCCATAAACGGATTTGATATGCCTTTACCTGTAGCCGTTTGCTCAGGGCTAGTCAATCCTTTGGCACCTAGAAAAGGTAAATTCCATGGTGGATTGATAACCATGTCAACTCTTTGTACATGAAACTTGGTGAGTTGATATACCATCCACTTTTTGGTAAAGTGTCTTAAAAAAAAAAAAGAATAAAAAAAAAAAATAAAATAAAGTGTCAACCATCTAATATGGATTTGCAATTTGTCTTTACCATAAGCCATAATCTTATGGACTAGTTATGGTTTTTCCACAGCCTTTACCACAAGCCATAAACTTGTGGGCTAGCCAACTCTTCACTTAAACAGATATGGTGAGTTGAAAACCATACAACTTATTTGCAAGTTGTCAACCATAGAACGGATTTGAGAAGTCTTTACCAAGAGCCGTTTGCTCCTGGACTAGCCAGTTCTTATGTTGATTAGACATGGTGAACTGATAACCATTTGTTGTGTTAGTGCATAGCACCTCCACCAAGTGTTATCCTTCTCATTTCTATTCTAGACTTCTAACTTTTCAGACTTCACTACTTCCTAATACCAGCTTGCTTTTCCATCATTTTTAACATTTTGTAGCAATTTTCATCTGGCTTTCCTCCTTGTAGTTTCTTATCTAACATAGCTTTACACATCTCAGCAGATAATGGATATGTTCTTTCTATCAACATATATACATCCATAGACTCTAAGTTCAAGCAATGTACTCTACAAGACTCATAATATCTCCAACTTATGATCTTTTGCTGTCCTAACTCACTCCATATAGGATCTGTACTAAGAGGTTCTTCAAACATATTCTTCAAATATTTCCAAAATACCCTCTCTAGTTCATCTAGGTCCATCCATCCCATATCTATTCATCACTATCCTATATAACTCAGTAAGATCATCTCTAGATATAACCTTCAACATAGCACCAAAATTAATGTACACTACATCAGTTCCATCTTCCCTAACTATTTGGTATGCTCCTTTTTCTCCTTGCTTGAAGATCTTATAGGTGGCTATACTAGGTGTTTTCATAGCTACAGGAACAGGATTAATTGGAGTTTTAGTACCTGTGACAGAATCATCTTGTTCACTATCTTCATCTGAACCTTCAGAGTCATCCTTATCAACACTTGTATGCAATCCTTTCCTTGCCATCTGTTTTCTTCTTTTTCCAGACTTCTTGGTTGGCTCATCATCCTTTGCTTCAACATCTTCATCATCTTTCAGTCTTTTTGGAGTCTTTGTCTGAAGCTCTTCACCAAATCTTTTCAAACTAGCTTTAGTGGCTTCAAAATTTATTGGTGCAAAGGACTCAACCTGTTTCACAAGCTTATCAAATTCCTTCTTGACTTCTTCAAAACTCAAATTCTTCAGCTGAGATAACTTCCATGTCCCTTGATTCTTCAAGTAATTCATCATATAAGTCTTCAGCTGTGATTGGGTCATGGGCTTGTTTCTTTTAGCTCTAGCTCTTTCTTCTGCAAAATATTTCTTCCTTTGATTGACAAGATCAACCATTTTCTTTGCAAAATCTTCTCCTTGTAATTCACTTCCTAGCATGCTTTTTGACAACTCTGCATTAGCTTCAATCTTTGCTCTAATTAAATCCCAGTCTTCATTTGTGTAATGCTGAGCTTCAAACTGAACTTGAGCTTTTCTTTTCTTCTGTTGCTCATTCAATTCTTCTTCTTCTGCAATCCTTTGTGCTAGGAGAGAATCCAAATGTACTTGTTTAGCCACCTCTTCTTTTTGCAAAGTATCCAACCTAATTGCTTCAGCAAGGCTAGCTTCCTCTTGTAAAACTTGTTCCTTTGACTTCTTAGGAGTTTCTTCAATGATCATAGGAGCTTTTCCTGCTCTTTGGCCTTTATCAGGAGAAGAAGTAGACTTTTTATCACCAACAGTACTAACTTGTTCACTGCCAGTACTAAGTTGTTCACTAACAGTACTAAGTTTAATACTGCCAGTATTAACTCCTTCAGCAGTATTAACTTGTTCAGCACCAGTATCAACTTCTTCTTGAAAATCCAAGCTTGAGACTACCTTCTTTCCCTTAGCCTCTTTTCTTCTCTTGTATCTCCTTCCCTTGTCAATAGACCTTGGCTTTAAAGAGGCAACCTTGGAGAGAGTTTTGGCTGCTTCAAGAGTATTTGGACTTATGTCTTCCACTTGTTCCTCCCCTGAAGCATTTACTTTTGTTGTAGAAGGAGTAACCAATCCTTGTACTGAAGAATCTAGAGGATCATCTTGACTTTTCCTCCCTTGAGCCTCAGGTTCTTCTTCTTCTGAATCTGACAAAACCACATGTCTCTTTTTCAAAAGCCCTTCCAACTTCTTCACTTTCTTGACTAACTTCACAATAGCATTCCCCATTGTCAGCTTGGTTTGTTTGAGATCCGTTTCCAGGCTGTCAATTCTTGATATCAATTTAGGAACTACTTGAAGTAAGTCATCCATAGCCATTTGTCCTTGGGCCTGTTCTTGTGGGGGTGAGGAGGGTTGGTGGACAGGAGATGGCTCCTCAAAGATGTGCTCAAATGGTTCAGGTTCAGTTTCAGGAATAGGTGTGGGTGAAGGAATGGTTGCAGGTATAGGTGTAGGTGTAGATAGGACTGGAGGAGATGATGTGGATGGTACTGGAGGTGTTGATGATGATGGTTGGGATGGAGCCACAGCATCATGTTCTTGACCTGCATTTGGGTTAGTAGCCACAAGTAACATAGCAGGCAATAAAGGTCTTGGTGCCCCTCGAAAACCCCTTTTCATGTTCCCAAAGATCTTTTTGGTCAGGCTCACAGCCAGATAAAGGTGTTTGTTTTCCGTTTGAATATTCAAAATCATTTGCAGAAAACGAGAAACAATCAAAAACTTGGGTCTTGCTTCTCAAATTTGCTACCATACCATCAAAAATAAGTTTTGAAAAGTTATAAACTCTATTAGTGGATAGACAAATCAAAGCAGTAGCAATATTGCTACCAAATTGATCCCATCCACCACTTTTAGAGCTTATACAGTGTAAAAGATGGTGGACTAAGTATCTCCATTGGGGTGTGAAAAAACTTTTCCAAAAAGTAAAGGTTCCATCAGTAGGATACCCCATTTGCCCCATTCCCCCAAAAAGTTCATCATTTAGCAACATAGTAATCCCTGTGGCGTCTTCTAAGTAAAGTGAATCTCGAATAGACGCCTCAGTGATTGTGTACCCTATGGTATCAATGGTTGCATTAATTTCTAGAGACCCACCAGCTTTAGTATTGGCAGTAGCAGTCTGCCAAAACTGTTTGACAAGGGAATCATATATAGTTGGATTAGAAGTTAAGGCATACCTGAGGTTTGAACCTCGAAGAAAATCCACTATCTCAGCAAACCCTGCACTTTCGTCAGGATTGCGCAAAAACCCCACTTGATTGTGTTTGTCACAATATTTTAATTGGGCCATTAGACAATCGTATTAATACTTGGGTTTTGATGCGAGTGAGGTTAGAAGATGCTGGTAGCAGAACACTTTGACTATTTTCGTTATAAAATGAAAGAGGATTTTTACTTTGCGAAAAGGAGATAGCAATAAAAAGATAAATATGAAAGAGAAATCAAACTTTATCTATATATAGCTTCTCTGTAGTACGACGATTTCGTCGTAAAAATCTCTAACGGTTACATTTAAACAGTGATAAACCAGAAGAAAGTCAAAGTTCCTCAACCAGCATTAATAATAACCTACCAGAATTAACAATTACACTACCAGACTTAATTTTGGTCAAACAGAATTAATTAAGAGTCAACCCGAATTAACTCTTTTTCAACCAGAATTAATTATGTATGAAAAATGTACAAAAGTTAAAACCTTGTCACTCCTCCCTTTCATCCATGATATGCCTGCAAAATTGGTCTAAAACAAAGAAAAACATGCTGCAAGAGATTGTATAGACAGAATTAATGAAACTAACTACCCGAATTAACTCTACGTAACTACCAGTATTAATAAACTAGCTACCATTATTAAAATAAAACTTAAGCTAACAGTTATTAAGACTACTTAGCTACCAGAATTAAACAAACTATACAACTAAGCCTCCCCTTAAAAATAGCTATGGGTTAATCATACCAATGCTAACCACCAAGTAATTAAACCGTGGTTCATCAAACGGTTTGGTCAACAAGTCAGCTACATTTAAGTCAGTGTGAATTTCTCCACACTTATGAGCTTCTTCTCATACAGATCTCTTAAGAAGTGGGGAACGAATCTCGATGTGCTTTGTCTTAGAATGATATACTGGGTTCTTCACAATGCAGATTGTGCTTTCATTATCAATGTGGATTTTGGTATTCATGAAATTGAAACCATAGTCCAGCAATTGATTTTGAACCCACAATACTTGTCCACAGCAATTTGCAGCAGCTACATATTCAGCTTCAGTTGTTGAAGTGGCCACAAATTGTCTGTTTCTTACATTGCCATGAAGATTAAGTTCCTTTGTCCAAGAAATTGACAACCACCTGTTGTGGATTTCCTGTCAAGGTTGGACCCACCATAGTCACTATCAGAGAATGC
Organism: Tanacetum coccineum; assembly: GCA_026074375.1. Classification (NCBI taxonomy): domain Eukaryota; kingdom Viridiplantae; phylum Streptophyta; class Magnoliopsida; order Asterales; family Asteraceae; genus Tanacetum; species Tanacetum coccineum. The sequence continues at coordinate 14,179 of BQNB010073477.1, forward strand.
TTCCAAGTCAAAGGGTGATTCCCTAGGATACCATAATCCCAAGTTTGGTTTGCCCTTGAGATACTTGAAGATCCTCTTGACAGCATTGAGATGAGAAGTCTTTGGAGTTACCTGAAAACGTGAACAAACACATACTGCATACATAATATCAGGTCTAGAGGCAGTTAAGTACATGAGGGAACCTATCATGGATCTGTACAAGTGTACATCTACATCAAAAGCTTCCTCATCCTTTGTCAAAGGCAACTTGGTCTCCATGGGTGTGATTGCAGCTTTCACATTTACAAGATCAAATTTCTTGAGTATCTCAGCTACATACTTGTCCTGAGATATGAAGATTCCTCCCTTGTTCTGCTTGACTTGTAGACCTAAGAAAAATGTGAGTTCACCCATGGAACTCATTTGAAATCTGCTTTGCATCAAGGCTTCAAACTCATCACACCAAGACTTGTTGGTAGACCCAAAAATGATATCATCAACATACACTTGAACCAACATGATATCCTTTTTGTCTCTTTTAATGAATAAAGTCTTGTCAATTGTGCCCCTCTTGTATCCATGCTTCTCTAGGAATGTTGATAAAGTAGCATACCAAGCTCTAGGGGCTTGGTGCAGTCCATACAAAGCTTTGACCACCTTATAAACCTTTGTAGGATGATCAGGATCAACAAAACCAGGAGGTTGTGATACATAAACCTCTTCATCTATAGTGCCATACAGAAAAGCACTTTTAACATCCATTTGGTATACTATGAACCCCATAAATGAGGCAAAGGCTAAAAAACAACCTATAGCTTCTATTCTTCCACAAGGAGCAAAACCCATCATAGTCAATACCTTCTTCCTGTGTGTACCCTTGGGCCACCAATCTTGCTTTATTCCTCACAACCACACCTCTTTCATCTCTTTTATTTCTGTAGACCACTTGTGCCATTTACCTTTATTTCATGAGTAGATCTACAAGAACCATACTTGTTTATAGCTTGAACTGAACAGTACTTCTTGCATGGATTGAACCCACTGTCATCTTGTAGAGCTTCAACAATCTTTTATTAGGTTCCTCCTGATATAGAAAACCGCAAACAAGCCACTGCCTGGATGATCTTTATATTGTTTCTTTGCTGCTTTGAATATGACTGAGAAGAAGCATGAGCTCCTGATTGTTTCTGCACTTTGCTCCTAGTTTGCACAGCTGACTTAGGATCACCAAGTATTTGACTTTTTGGGTGAATACTATGAATCCTAAGTGTAGGAGTAGGACTGACTTCAATTTCTGTAGGAAGACTGTTGAAGTCAGTTATCACACCCTCCTCATCATAAGATGCCTCATCAAAAATTCCTGTCTCAGACTTGTGAAAGATTTCGAGCTCTGGCATAGATGAATCATCATGATCAAGCCTACCAGTATTAACTGTCTGACTACCAGTATTAACTGAAGGAGTACTGGTAGTGTTGTTTTCAGGGACTGTCCCTAAATGCTTTAGGGCAATTTCTTCCAACTCTCTTCTAAAAGCTTGAATCTTAGGATTGTCTTCTAAAGAGTCAGTAGAGGAATCCTTCTTCTCTTTTTGAGGTTCTGTCAAGGTCTCCTCTTTCTTTGAATTTGTGGAAGATGTCCTTGATTCATCTTTTTCTTCAGGAATCTTTACAGCTGAAGGCACAACAATAAGCTCTACTTCCTCATCTTTTTCCTCAGAAGCAATAGACTTTGGAGTTTGTGAAGTACCTGCACTGTTAGTTACTTCTGAATCACCTGCATGTGGGTTAGCTTGATTCTCCAAGGATACAGGAATATAGTTCATAGAATCAGTAAGATAGTCAATATCAAACATCCATCTATATCCTACTCCTTTGACATTGGGTTTATCTTCAAGAAAATTAACATGCAGATTTACTTCTACTCTTTTGGTTACTAAATTATAAACCCTATAGGCTTTGCTGTTTAGTGAGTAACCAACTAAGAATCCCTCATCAGATTTTCCATCAAACTTGCCAAGCACACTAAGAGTATCTAGAATGGTAACATGACACCCAAAAGGTCTTATGTAGCTAATAATTGGTTTGTGGCCAAACAAAAGCTCATATGGAGTTTTGTTTTGAGGTTTTGTCACTCTTACCCTATTAAAAATATAGCAAGCAGTACTAACTGCTTCTGCCCAAAAAGTGGTTGGTAAGAGAGAATCTGCTAGCATAGTTCTAGCAGCCTCAATTAGGGTTCTGTTCATTCTTTCAGCAACTCCATTTTGTTGTGGAGTTCTGGCATTACTATACTCTTGTTTTATTCCCTTGTTTCCACAAAATTCAAGCATATCTCTATTCTTAAAATTCAGTGCATTCTCTGATCTAAGGATTTAAACCTAAAGACTAAGCTGGTTTCAATCTGCCTAATAAAGGGTTTGAAGTATGCACTAGTTTCACCTTAGAAGCCAAAAAGAATACCCGAACTAAATCGGTACAAATCATCAGTGATTACAAGGCAAAAACGTGCCTGATTAATGCTTTCACAGAAGTAGGACCAAATACGATCCATATGCAAGGTGTGTAGTGGCTCATGATCAATCTTATCTAACATTGCCTTGCAAGAGGCCCTGTGTGTTATGCCTAATGGCAGGCAACACATGTGTGGTCATTTTTGAAAACCTTGGAAGGTAGACCTCTGACAAGGGTTTTACCCTTCACAGTTTGTTAGAGATTTTAAAATTGAATATTACCTAAACCTTCTATGCCATAATTTAAGATTCATCAGATGAGGCTTAGTCAATCAACAGCAAACCTTTTGCAGGGAGAGGGTGTCATCATGTCAAAACTGTACATATTAGTGATGACTAGGGACCTTTATTAAAAGTATTGATTTTCATCAGGCATCTAAAGTCGAAGACACTACAAGACATTCAGTTTCAGTAAAAAGAACCCTGTGTGCAGCAATCACAAATTTGTGTGATATGAGAAATGGTTAAAATGCCCTATATTCTTTTACAAAAGACACACTATCAAAATCAAAATTACCTCCACTAATTCATCCTTTACCAGATATATGAACCTTATGTCTACCTCCAACGGATAACAGACCACCCATTGAAATCTTCAAAATCCTCCAGTTGCTCCTTGATACCTAGTCCGTGTCCCAGAGCAAATTCACTAACCAATATACCTCAATCTACATGTTCTTCCGTGGATGTGTCCCTGGGCACATGCAAAAGAGAAATATAGAAATCTCTTATGGACCCAGGCCTTTGGTCTTGCTTGGGTCTGCTTGTGGACCATTAGCACTTCACAAACTATTTAAAAAAAGTAGGTCCACTGTTATGATTGAAGTTTGGTCTAGAGTTCCTCCAATTATAACTTGCTGAGGTCTTAACAACAGATCCCCAACTTCCCATTACAGCATTAGAATAAGCTATTTGTGCTGTAGATTTTGCAAAGGGTCTTCTTACAGATGAATGTGGTTTTGAAAAATCCATTCTTTGATTAATTTTATTCATCTGTGGTCTTTTGGGACTTAAACTTTTTGAGGTCTTTGTGGGTGCTGGCTGTCTAGATCTAACAGTATTAATATTAGAACTAACAGCATTAACTTTAGGCCTAACAGAATTAATATTTGTCCTACCAGTATTAATATGAGGCCTAACAGAATTAAACTTTGGCCTACCAGCATTAAGTTGTACTGATCTAGGAACAAATTTATTTGAGTGATTAATCCTGTTTGCATTTGTCCATACTGGTTTTGCCATCCCATTACCAGTATTAACAACCCTTTTAACCTCAGCTTCCCTTGAAATTCCCCTAGTTCTCTTTCCATCATATCATTCCAATTCTTCCTATTAACTTTATGAGTTTTCATTATTTTGAGAGTTGGTCCCTAGGAGTTTTTATGTGTGAGACACCAACTAGTTTCAACTTCTTTGATTTGGAGCAGACACATCTTTCACTGGTTACTTCCACCTAGACTTGAACCATCTCAATTGGATCACTTAAACATTCATATTCAGTACACCAAAGAGTGCTCGAGGTATTTCTACAAGATCCTTCACTTGTCATTGATTGACAGTTAGAATGCCAGAAGAATTGTCACTGACCACACTATTTTAGGTTTTTGAGGACCTTCATACCATAGAACATACAAAAATTATCTAATTTTCCTCTTTGGTTTAGGAGTAAAAACACCATATAATGATTGGTACACCGTAAAATCCGAGAGTGTGTCCCTTTGTAAAATTCTATGTATGAAGGCTTGCCAATGAATCCTCTTTTGAACATTTAAAAACAGAAAAGTTCATTTCTTCCTCATAACTTAGAACCTCATCATTTGATTTTATTTCATACCCTAAGCCAATTTTACTACTTGAACTCATGCCAGAATTAATTAATCTCCAAAGATTCTTGGAAGAGTCTTTCCATGAATCTACTGTTTTCTGCAATTGTTCCTTTTCTTTTAGCTTTCATTCCTAATCTTCTATAATCTTTTAAGGTTCATCTTTTCATGATTTCCTTATTTTTGAAATGCAAGCTTTTCATTTAGAGAAAGTTGTTGTTTTTGAGAAGTAACAAGTTGAGCTTCTAGTTTCTTAACAGCTTGACTATATGCAAGTATTTGTGCTTCTTGATCACCTAACTGATTCATTTGTTCATCATACAGTAGTTTAAGCTTATTATATGAATCAATGCAAGTTTTAGAACACAAAGTTACCTCATTGCTTGGCTGAACCATAAGAAGCTATGATTTGTCTCTTCAACTTCAGTATGTTCTCCCCAATTGACAATCCCATCATCCATTATCAGCAAACCCATCTGATTCTTCTCTTGCTTCCCAGCTTCTTGATGTTGATAAAGAGAATCTCTCTTCTTCTTTCCATCATGTGTCCCCTTTGCTGTACATTCCCTAGCAAAGTGACCAGTGTTGTGACAATTGAAGCACTCAAGCTTCTTTTTGTCAAAGCCAACAGGCGTTTTTCCATCCACGCGAACTCTCCTTCCTGTTTTCTTATAGAACTTCTTCATTCGAATAGCAATCATTGCTATTTGCCAATTGATGTCCATCTCTTCAATATCTACATCATCAATCTGTTCCAAATCTTCATGAAGTAAGTCCAAATCCTCTGTTTGTTTGGCAAAGAGGGAATAGATTACTTCATCAGCAAAACCAGCAAGAACTTCTTTTTCAGGAATATTGGTTGAAGAATTAGAAGGAGTGCAAGTACTGTATGCACCAGAAAAACCAGATTTAACCTTATTAGTGCTGCTTTTGCTTTGTGAAACAAAAGCAACATTTTGAGCACTTGAAGATGTTTTTGAAGCACCTTGAATTTCTTGCTCAAAAACTCTAAGGTTATTGTACAAATCATCAATTGATAAAGTGTCAATCTCAGGGTTAGTTCTCATAGTCATTGCCAGATTAGACCATGCTGAAGGCAAAGATCTAAGAAACTTATGATTTGCATCTTCTGTTGATACTTCAGCACCATGAGCTTCCAATTGAGAAAGTAACTGTTGAAACCTGCTATCCCCTTATACTAGTCCGTTCAGAATTGGATATTTTTAAATGCTTAACACTGTTGTTTGAAAATACCTTCTGCATTTTCTTTAAATTTGCATTACCACCAACCTAGTTCTGATGGCTTCCCCGATCTCTTTGCATCATCCCATTCCAAGAAATCTTCTCAAATGTTCTTTAGGAATTTCCATCAGCAAAATATTCTTGCTTCCTTTCCTTTCAACAGCTGAATCTCTGCAGCAGTAACTGGTTGAAAAGTACCTCGAACAACACCATCCTTTTCCATTGAAATTCTCTCATAGGAGATACCATTCTTGAATTACCTCCATATTCATTGTCAATGTACTCAAGTAAGCTCATTCATCATTTGCCCATATATCATACTCCTCCTTCTTCAGAATTGGGAGTTTGATATTTGAGATAGCAGTAGTTTGGGGAATCATTTGTTGTTGTTGTTTAGGTGCAGCACCAGTGTCTGATGCATCTTCATGGTTTGATTCTTCATCATCACTGAGATGTTGTGAGAAATCATCATTAGCAGGGTTAGACATTTTGTAAAGGATCGTAGGAGAGTGTTGTTTGTGGTTCTAGTGATTCTTCTTTCTCAGAGTCCCTCTAAAGGCTCTGATACCACTTGTAGGTCCTTGGTTTAGGATCTGACTAGCCTTTGTAAGACGATAGATAACTTGGATAAATCCAAATCAACTATATGAGAGACACTGACTATGAATATCAAGTGTTAATGCGGAATCTTAACACAAGAATAAAGAAGAAACAATAATTCTAAATTGCTATTAAGCTCTATGCTTCTATTGATATTTTCAATCACGTACTCGTACATAACATTGTGCCTTAGGGTTCCTTTTATACACCAAGGAAACCCTAATGGGCTTTACAAACGTCAAAGGATAATACATATCCTTTCCTAAGATATCTCCTAAGATATCTCTAAGATAACTATTACTATTCTGTTACATAAACAGACTTAACTATAAACAGAACTAACTATGACCAGTACTAACTCTAGTACTGCTACTCTACCAGTACTAACTTAGTACTGCCAGACTTAACTTAGTACTGCCAGTATTAACTCAATGCTTACAGAACTAACTATTACTACCAGACTTAACTGTTATACTACCAGTATTAAGTCTGTTACAATCTATTTTCCCAACATATGGCTTCATGTTTTTGATCAAGTTGCAAAAGTTTTAGTGTGTGTGTGTGTGTGTGTGTGTGTTTTAGATTAGACGAACCCAAGGAGCAAAAGAGAAAAAAAAAGTGATTTCAAATTCATGCACCAAGTGTGAAATGAGCAAAGACAAATCATATGTACTAGTCTTGGGACACACTAGCTAAAAACAAGCCATCTTGTTCCCCCCCCCCCTTTTGCCTTGACCGGTCATAGAATCCTAGGGGTCTCGAGAGTCTTCGTTTTGTGTCGGTTTTCCTTAAAACTCAAAAACCTCGACTTTAAAATATTACCCGAAGTTTCCTAGTATTTTTATTAGACTTAAAAATACTTTTCCATGAATCTCGATTATTTACACGACGTATTTCCAATTTAAACTTCCCAAAATTCGTTTTGAACATTAACGGGCGTGTCGGGACTCGTTTTTGGCATTTCAAGCTATTCACGGGACAAACCTCCCGGAACGTAATCAACATAATAAAATCCTCTAAAAAGCACAATACAAACATAAAATACCTCAATCACACTAATTCACCACCGTCAATACGGTACAAGTTCTAATAAAACTAACAACAGTAAAAAAGTCAAAGGACTAAATTAGAACTTTCAAATCTCACAAAAGGGCAAGGGTTACAGAATCATACATTCATTAAAAAACACATTTTAACAGAAAATAACCCATAACCAAAAAAATAACCCTCCAAGCCGACCTTGATTAAAGAGACTTATAAAAGTGAAACCCCTGCATGGCCTGATGGTGCAACTGTAAAGCTGTCGACGAATGTCTAATCTATAGATACTCATTCACCATCGCCCTTATCATATTAAAATAAAAAAAAAAATAAAACATCCTTCTGCAGGCCCTTGAGTTCCTGCCTTATCTTTTACGCCATAACATTTGTCGGCAAACGTTGTTCAAGCTCTCCTATAAATGTGCGCCTTTCATCTAAAATGTCAAGCAACTGCCTCGTTAAATTTTTGATTTTAGTTGCGACCTGAACCTCCCTCTACGTCTTCAATTCGAAATAGATAAGCAGTTGATCTTTAAGCAGGTCTAAATTTGCTAAGAGCCTGAGTTGTTCCAAATTCATGAACCTATTGTCAGCGGCTATTGAAAAAGTTTAGTTTTAGGTTAGTGAAAGGTGTTTAGTAAGTTAAGGAATGTATGTATGTATTTTGGATATGAAGGACCAAATGCGAGGTGTATTTAAATACAAGTGAAGGTACATGGTGATTAATAGACTACACAAACGAAGAGTCAGGAACACAATTATTACACTGGGAAGGTATATGTAAAAGGCGGCTAAAATCTATTATATTAAAAGATACAACCCCTTAATTTAACGGGGTTGTGTCCATTAAAAGCTTATAAGCTGGAGGTATCTTCTATCTTCTATTATTCCGCGGTTACAAAAAAGACAAACCAACCATTAATTATGTGGTTACAAAACCATTAAACTAATGTGGTTACAACCTCAAAGAAGATGATAAAAGCCCTCTCTACCAAATATTCAATTGAAATCGAACCAAGATCAAAAGACTCCAAGCTTCCCAAACTGATATTTATAGGAATTATCAAAACACCAAACGTATGGTAAGACTCCAGGGATTCGTCATACACATCTTTAACATCACTCAATTAATTATAACAATGGAGATTTTGCAAATAGATAGAGATCAGATGAGTAGATTTAATAAATATAGTTGTGTGATTGCGAGTTATTGAAAATTATTTGCCATAAAACATGTCCGTCTCTGCAAAGCACTGATAAAATAATTGTTTACATTGTTTTTTAAACTCTTAAACATAAACAAAACCCTTAAAAAATGATTGATAAGAGTCACAAAGATTGAAATCCTGCGTATGCATTGTTTAGGATCTTCCATCCTTAATTAAATCATGTTTTTTTGTTTTTCATTTCATATTAGATTAGATGATAATATAGCTTTGAACTAATATATAGGCAAGGTTCATTTCTTCGATATATTAGGGGATAATGTTATCGATCAAGTTTATAAATTTTTTATAGATGGATTTATCATCTTCACAAGGAACAAAAACAAATTGGTCGTTGGCACATGATAATTTTCAACATGTAATTGCAACTGGGAATGAGCCTTTACAAGTGCAGGCTATTACTAAGCTTTCTCACCTTTCTAACCTGCTCCCGAGACTATACTAATATCCATCGTCCCAATTTCAGGCCTTACACTGAAGGGAGACTCACATACTCGCAATCATGCACATTGTAGCATTAATATCGCCTCAGAACCGGTTGTCATCATGCACATTGTCAGCACGTAAGTGTATGTTTGCTGCTTTTAGATGTGCTTACATACATAGATACTTTTATTATACAAGGATGTTATTACTAATCCAAGGTCTTTTTATTCAGCCGTGTCATGTGCTCTAAGTAGGAAAAAAAATAGTTGTGTCCCTACCGGCCTGAGCAGTATCCAATCAATAAAGCATGTTTACTCTAGATGAATTCAGGCTCCCTCTGCAAAGGTAACAAATCCCAAGCATGGTCAATGATAAGTGTAAAATACACATATCCATTTATGCTTAAAATAGCCCAATTAAACCCAAAACAGACCAAAAATGGCAAAAATATGCTTGTTTCTGTGTTCTGTGGTGTCAGGTAACGGATATAATCAAATCCACAAGAAAACCGTCAAAAACAAGTCAAAACACTGACACGATAACGGACAGTTGAACAAAAGCCGGAAGCAAAGCCAGGAAAAGTCAAACCTCCAGTCAATCTTGGTCAACGGAAGTCAACCACAAAGGACAAAATCCAAAATATTCCAGTTTAGTCCTCTAAGTTTTAGAAAAGTCCTCAAATGATCCCTAAGCTTAAATGGGCCTCACCCGGATCCAAAAGCCCAATCCCTTAGCCCAATAACCCTTTAATAAAACCACAGGGACTACTCTTGCTATTTCCTAAACTTACCTTTTACACCTACACCTTTTATAAACAAAGACAAGGGCCATTTATGCAATTTTCCCAAAGTTACAACTAAATTAACCTTTACAGTTATAACGAGCAGGAAAACATGGGCACTATTCACCCGTCGTCTCCATCTTTACCCATGGGTAAAACAAGGGGTAAATCTAAATTAAAGGGTGATTAAGTCAATTCAAGAGCTCGTTTACAAGATGGCAGGGAGAGTTTAGTCAAATCAAGCTTCTCATTAACTCTCTCTCAAGCAAAAGGACACGTCAGCTATGGAGAAAGCACACAAGGATGTGGGTTTTGTTACACAATTTCACTCCAAGAAGAAAACACAAACGATCACACAAGTGAGCCTCTAACGGATTGCCAGCTTGGCAATCCGTATGAGGTCACTTTGTGATCTAACAGCTCATAATCAATAGCCAATGATTGAATGATTTGATGGCTAGGATCAAGAGGAGCGGGGGAATGACTCAGACTCCTAGAAGCTTCAGCTTGGCAATATAAATAGGCTCTCACCTCACACACACATTTATCTAGTTTTTTTAGTAGCTTTTAGGTTTTAGCTTAATTTTAAATTATAGCTTATATAATGTCTTCTCAATCTTTGTAATCTCTTTTTAGATAATGTAATCAAGTTTTTCATCAATGAAATTTAGTTTTTAAATTGTCATAAGCTCTTTCAAATTCACTTACAAGTTTTTATTTACCTATCAAATGTCAAGCTACTGTACCTATAAGCTCTCAACAGCTCTCATGAGTCTTTAAGCTCATGATTGAGCTTAACTTGGACCTAATCACACTTAAATTCATTAAACCAATATGTAATTACTTGTGGCAATTGTGGATTGAAAGATTTTGGAAGGGGAGCTTAAAATGGATGAGCTCCCAAGGACTTATACTAGCTTATTCACATGAATAAGCTAGAGCTTGTAGTTGTTATTTTAGTATTAGCTTCTGTTTAGCTGAAGTTTAAAGTAAGTTTCCTTTAAATTCCTTGTCTCTTCACTTATTTAGTTTAAACTGCTTATTAGAGTAAAACTGCTTATTTGCTTATTCTACTAGCTTATTAGTGCTTAATTCTCTCTACTTGTGCTTATTAATCATTAATCTTCATCTGTTTTTAGCCTTATCATAATAGATCTTAGTTTTTCATAGTTATCTTAATAATCCATAAAAACCAAAAAAATATTAGTGTAATTTCTTAGAACTTGCATTCTAGCTTAATTCAGTAGTTAGATTATGTTATTTAGGTTAGTAATAATCTGTTAATCATCTGGTATTAAGGATTTAATTAGTAGACTTCATTTTAAGAGAGTTTTCAAATCTGTCATAAGCTTTAAGGAGTGTTTGGTTTATCTTAGTTTGACTTTCAAAAGTCAAAGTTTTTTTGTGCAAACCACTTGAGTCAGTTTCTATTTCATTTATAATCATTAGGAAGTGAGATTTCAAAGTTTAGTTTTAAAAATTTAAAAAGTTATGGCTTATTTTGTCATCTCAGCTCCAGGGTACTTTATAGCTTAAGTTTTGATTGCTTAATTTTGATCTAAGCTGTTTAGGACTTTGTGTGTGGTTGAATTGTGTTGTATACACTTAAATAGAGTGTATTGTGCAGGCTATACCCTTAAGGAAGCCTGCATTTGAGTATTTGTGGTATACCATTTTCATCAGCAGTACTAACATTAGTTAGTACTGCTGAACTTTTGAGCTTCATTTTAGATTAGTAAATGTAGGATTTATAGACTTAATTTCAAATATATTTGAGTCTTTATAATAGCTTAGTTAGAAAAAAAAAATCATAGCTTATGTACCATACTCATGCTTTTTTTTCTAGCTTAATCTTCTTTAAAAATATGCTAAACCAAAATCCCAAAAAGCCAAAAGACAGTAGGATTAGGAGAAGTGTTTCAATATTGATTTTTCTATCTTATGGAGTGTTGATTTTATGATTCAGTTATATAGTCAATAAGTATTTAAGCTAGTTTGCAAAAGCTCTTAATCAGAAATAGCTTATTGAGAATTTGAGCTTATATGGATTTTGTACTTTTTGTTTAGTTTCTTGAGTTTAGCATTTTCACCTTCAATTCTAGCTAGCTTAATCTGTTTCTAGGTCTATTTACTTTTCATTTATAGATTAAGCACATCACAAGCTTCCTGGAACTTCTTTTGCTTTTCAAATTGAGCTTAAAATGAGCTTTTTACAAGCTTATAAGTAAAACCAAGGGGAAACCCCCACTTTCTGTGACAGCTTTTTGATAAGCTGTTTTTGAGCTTATTAGTTAGTTTCAGCTTATGTCCCTTTTATTAAAATAGCTTAATTTTGTGTCCTCTTTAAACCCTAGTATTCAGTTTTTCATAAAAGTCAAAATATAAAAAAAAGTGCAAAAGGGGGGTTTGCCTGCCTCGAACCCACGACCTCACACTTATAGACCCAACGCCTTAACACTTTGCTACATTAGCTCATCCGTTACCTTCTCCTTTCATTAATCCTTTATACACATTTTCCTTTCACTAGATTTTAATAAGCCGTAGCTTTATAAGCTCTGTTCTCAGCTTATTTAATAAGCTGAGTTCTGTCTTTTATTTTTCTATTAATCTTTGTTACATTTTAGATTTTTCCTGAATTTTTCGTAATTTTTCATAAATTATTTTATTTTTAATAGTTTTTCGAAAGTAAAAATCTTAAAAATCAATAAAAAATAGAAAAAGTTTCATAAAAATACAAAAAAATAGCTTTTAGTCTTATAAAAAATAGCTTTAGGTTTACATTCAGTAAAATCATTTTTACACTTTTTAGATCTTAATTTTCATTTTTGAGCTTTTATTTTTAATTTTAAAAATAGGGTTTTAATTTTAAAAAATAGTTAAAAATAGCCTTCTGAGTTTTTATGTTATTTTAGACTTTTCTAAGTGTAAAAATCATTTTTTTAAATTTTTAGTACTTAATTTGCTATTTTTTAGGATTTAATTAGATTAAAATAGATTTAAATTCAAAAATAATAAAAAAAAATGTTTTTCTTTTTCCTAAAATTTACTTTTGTCCTATCTTAGGTTTAGAAATTTAGTTTATATTTTTAGGAGTTAAATTTAGTTTATTTGCTTATTAGTCGCGTTTTATTTGTTTCCCGTTATTTGTTAAGTGCTTTAATTGTTTTTGATTGCTTGTTTTTAATTAGTAGTTATAGAAAACCCAATCAATCTTCGAACCCATTCAAATCAATATCCAATATCAAGCGAGGTTTCAATTTCTCAAATCGTTGGGAAAACGACCCGGGAAATCATACTTTCCGGTAAACATACGTATATTATATATTATATATATATTTTAAAGAGTGAATTTTCCTTAGGGAATTTTCTTAATTGCTCTTGTTGAAATATTATATATTAGTGTATTGTATCCGCGTATCAAATTTTTGGCGCCGCTGCCGGGGATTTGAGTTAACGAATCTCTCGTTTTGTGTTTGTTGATAAGATTTGAAGATCCTTTCGTCCTCGAAAGTTTCATTTTTGTTAAAAAATTTCAAAAATTCAAAAAAAAAAAATCATAAAACATAAAAAGTAAAAAATATTTTCCTTTTCTTTTTAGTATAGCTATCATATAAAAAACACAAAAAAATAAAAAATAAAAAATTGTCCTTAAAAAAGAAATAAAATAAACAAAGTTGGTAAAAGAACACCAACAAATAATACTCTCAATCGAGGTATTATCATTTCAATTTCCGGTGAACTTGGAATATAGTTCCCAAATCGAACCAAAGATTTAACACTTGCCATTTGTGTCTCTACGAAATACGGCTCACCTTAAAAAGCAATTTTTAAGAGCTACCGTGAAGTAGTTGATTATTTGGTTTAAGTCTCTTTCGTGTAACCGTTAAAATTTGTTGTGAATAATAAATTTAAAAATCCAAAAAAATTAGTGTAGAATTTTTCTTTTAATTTTAGATTTTTCCTTTTTGATTTTCTCTTTTTAAGTGCATGCGCACTCGCTCGCAAACTCGTAACCGTAACCGTCGTCAACAACAACAAACCCTTCCGGTTGTTGTTGAACCTTGTAATTTAGAAGAGCCAATTCCCGGACAAACCATAGTTGCGATGGCGGATCGAACTATGGAGGAATTACTCCGTGCACCCACCGAGGGTTACGGAGAAGCTATTGTTTTACCCGAGATCAATGCCGATCATTTTGAGATCAAAACTAATTTGCTTCAATTGGTTCAAGCGAACCCGTTTCATGGTTTAGAAAATGAAAATCCTCATGCTCATATTAATAGTTTCAAAAGGATTACTTCGACCTTACGATTTAGGAATGTGCCTAATGATGTGATTAAGCTTATGATGTTTCCTTATTCGCTCGAGGGAGCCGCTAAAACTTGGTACGAGAAAGAACCTCCGAATTCAATTTTAACTTGGGACGATCTCGTTACCAAGTTCGTTAACCAATTTTTCCCCCTTCAAAAACCACTCACCTTAAGAACAAAATTTCTTGTTTTTCACAAGAATTCGATGAATCTTTTAGTGAAGCGTGGGAACGTTTTAAGGGTATGCTTAGATCTTGCCCTCACCATGGATTTTCGGAGTTAACTCAAGTTGATACTTTTTATAATGGTTTAACCGAGAACGAACAAGACTCCTTAAATGCCGCGGTGGGTGGTAATTTGTTAAGTAAGACTACGAGGGAAGCTTTGAATATAATTGAAAACAAGTCAAAAGTACATTATTCGAGAAACAAAACAAATGCTTCTAGGGTTAATTCTAGGGAAAATGTTAGCAAAACGGATGAACGAATTGATAAACTTGCGGATCAACTTTCGACCTTAGTCGAGATTGTTTCTAAAAAGGTTGTTGTCCCTCCCGCACCGGTTAAGGCGGTTGAGGAAAATTGTGTTACTTGTGGTGGAGCTCATACATGGTATAATTGTCCGCTACCGATAATAATCAAAATGTTTGTGCAACCACGGAAGCTTATAATCAACAAGCCCCACCAAATCGAGTTAGTAATCAAATGGCACCACCAGGTTTTGCTCTGGTGCAAAATCAAGGTCAAAATAGGAATTATAACAATCAAGGTCAAGGGAATAATTTCAATCGAGGGAACAGTTTTCAAAATCAAGGTTTTCAAGGTCAAGTTAATCATGCTTCGAATTTTCAAAACCAAGGGTTTCAAAATCAACCGTTTCAAGTGCCTAATAATCAAGTGAACGATTTTTCAAATGATTTTTCGAATTACAAGAAGTCTAATGATCAAACGATTAGGAATTTGCAATACCAAATCACTTCGATGAAAGGAGAGTTAAAGAACGAGATTCAAAATACAATCAAGAATCAACAAACCGCTTTGATGAGTCAAAATAATGCTTTTTAAAACACGTTGCAAAATAATCTTCAAAACATGTTAAGTAGTTTCTTTCAAGCCCAAGCCTCACCTTCGGGTACTCTTCCGAGTAATACGATTCCTAACCCGAAGGGCGAGATGAAAGCAATCACTACCCGAAGTGGTGTAGCTTACGAGGGACCCTCGAATCCAACTAAACCTTCCCCGAAAAAGGTAGTGGAACGAGAGACCGAGGAAATAACGGATGAGGAGCAAAATGATTTCTAAGGAAGTACCGCTCAAATCCCACCTCCGGTTATCCCTAAACCAATCTCGGAACCTGAGATTCCGAAGACTTTACCAAAATCGACTCCGATTCTGGAACCCGAGATTCCGAAGACGGTACCTAAGGCAAATATTCCTTACCCTTCAAGACGAGACAATCAAAAGAATCAAGAAAAAGCTTCATACAAAAAAGAAAAGATTTTTCAAATGTTTCAAGATTTGCGTTTTGATATAAGTTTTGCGGATGCTTTGTTTTTAATGCCGAGATTTGCTCCTACGATTAGGGATTTGTTAATGAATAAAGAAAAGTTGCTCGAATTAGTGAAAATTCCATTGAACGAGAATTGCTCGGCGATGTTTCTTAAAAAGCTTCCTGAAAAGCTAGGAGATCCGGGTAAATTTCTTATTCCTTGTGAATTCCCGGGAATGGAGATATGTTACGCCTTGGAGAATCTTGGTGCGAGCATAAATCTAATGCCCCTTTCGATTTGGAAAAAACTTTCTTTGCCCGAACTTTCACCGACTCGAATGACTTTAGAGTTAGCGGACCGATCCATAACCCTAAGGGTCTAGCTGAAGACGTCTACGTTAAAGTTGGAAAATTCCACTTTCCCGCCGATTTTGTAGTTGTCGATTTCGAAGCCGATCCCCGAGTACCTCTTATACTTGGAAGGTCATTTTTGAAAACCGGTCGTACCTTAATTGACGTTTACGAAGGAGAAATCACCCTCTGTGTTAACAATGAAGTCGTCACTTTCAATTTAGACCAAACCATGAAATATTCCTCTACGGATGACAAATCGGTAAACCGAATTGACATCATTGATGAAATTTGTGAGGAGTATGCTCCGGAATTGTTAGGATTTCCTAGTGATGATTTTTCAAGTGGCAATCCCACTTCGACGTCCGAGCCGTTTACTTCCGAATTTACTTTGGAAGAAATTGATGCTTATCTTTATGACAAATCAATCTCTTTGGAAAGTGATCATGATGATTGTGATCCGGAGGAAGACATTTATGTGCTTGAACAATTGTTAAATGATGACCCGTTTCAACTTCCTCCAATGGACCTTAAGCAAAGTGAAGTTACCGAGGCCAAATCTTCAATTGAAGAGCCTCCGGAATTAGAGTTAAAAGATTTGCCATCTCATTTAGAATATGCTTATTTGGAAGAAAATGATAAGTTACCCGTTATCATAGCAAAAGGTTTAAAAAACGATCAAAAAGAAGCTCTCATTAATGTTCTTAAATCTCATAAACGTGCCATTGCTTGGAAAATAACCGATATCAAGGGTATCGACCCTCGTTTTTGTACTCATAAGATTTTGATGGAAGACGATTGTAAACCATCGGTGCAAAGTCAAAGACGGGTGAACCCGAAAATTCATGAAGTCATTAAGAAGGAGGTGATTAAACTTCTTGATGCCGGAATGATATACCCGATCTCCGACAGCCCGTGGGTTAGTCCAATCCATTGTGTCCCTAAAAAAGGAGGAATGACCGTCGTTGCAAATGAAGAGAATGAATTAATTCTGACACGTCTGAATGCACTCTTGACATCCATCTGATAGACAATGAAGCCCATGAAAGATGCAAATGCCAAAAAGTCTGATGGCTTCAATTTCTGCAACTGTGCAAAACACTTCATCATAATCCACACCTTCTTCTTGTCTGTACCCTTGTGCAACTAGGCGTGCTTTGTTCTTGATAATAGTACCCCGTTCATCTCTCTTGTTTCTAAAAACCCATTTAGTTCCAATCACCCTCTTGCCTTCTGGTAGGTCACATAACACCCATACCTCTTGTAGCTTGAATTGAAGTAGTTCTATCGTGATTACTTCAACCCAACTTTCATCTGCTTAAGCTTGAGAGACTTCATGGGTTCCTCTTGAGATAAGAAACAGCAAAACAAGCCCTGGTTTGCTGATCTTTGTGATTAGTTCTGTTTTGCTTGTATATAAAGACAGCAATGCTTGATGTTGGTTTGAAGTACTGTCTTGAAGCTTTCTTCTTGTTTGAACCCCGACAGTACTTTTGCCAATAATTTGACTTTGAGATGACTCTGTATGTATTCTAAGTGTGGGAGTTGGATGGAACAGCGAATGTAGGATCTAAGTTGTTGTTTTATAGTCAGCTACTCACTTCCTCAGCATCAAAAGAGTTTGTAGAGAAAATACCATCTTTTGGAATATCATCATCAGAATCTGTAGGTGTATTGCCAGTACTTTGAGGAGGTGTATTAGCAGTACTTAGAGTGAAAGTACTGTCAACACACTCTTTTCCCTTTGCAATAGATATTCTCCTCTTTTCCTTTTCAAAAGCAATCCTTTGATCTCCATTATGGCTTTGGCAAGAGATTTCTTGAAGCATCAGACTTACAAGCTCATCATGTAAGCTTTTCTGTTAGAGGACAATGGAACTTCTTTTGCAGCAGTACGTTCCTCTGGATGCATTATACTGAGTGGTATGGACAATGAATTGCTGGTCATCTAAATCTTCAGCATCATCACAAGTTATTCCTTGTTCTTTTGAAACAGCATAGTTTTCTTTCCTTACAGGAATGTAATTCATGGATGGAGTTAAAAGGTCAAGATCAAACATCCAATCAGGACCTTTTCCTCTTTGATTCTCTTGATTCTCAAGAAAGTCTACATGAAGACAGTCTTGAACTTTTCTTGTTACCCTGTTAT
>BQNB010073478.1:0-32104 GCA_026074375.1 Tanacetum coccineum
ACCATCACCCACCCTTTCCACCACGTCTCTACCTCTCCCACCGGTTCACCACCACCAGCCGTCGCACCATCACCTCACCACCATTTTCATCGCCGCTGCATTACGACCACCGCAGCCACCTCGTCAACACTCTTCTGCTGCTACAATAGCCACCACCACCATCTCAACTGCCTTCACCACTCCGCCACTCCACCGACGCCATAAACATCATCACCACCCCACCGTCACCACCCCCACCATAACCACGACACAACCGCCACCACACCACCGTAGCTGCCGCGGCTCATCCATCGAAAGCACCACCACTTTACCCTTTTTAACTCCGAGTTTGGATGGTTTTTATTTTTGTAAAAACTAATAAAAAGTTTGTGTGGTTGTGTTTGTTTTAAATTTCTTCGTTTTTGATTAATTTAGTTAGTTTTGTTCTTTTATTTCGGTTGTTATACATGCCCGAAAAGGGGTGTTTGTTTCGGTAATTGGCTGTGTAACAGCATAGGGGGTGTTTGGATATGGGTTTAATAGCTTTAGGGTGTGTTTGGTTCGCTGTCCAGCAACCCGTAAGGGTGCGTTTGGCACAACAGCTCCAACGGGAGCGTTTGGTTTGCTGTTTAACTACCCCAAAGGGTGCGTTTGGGACAGCAGCCCCTAATAAGGGTGCGTTTGGTTTTGGTAATAGCCCCATAAGGGGTGTTTGTTTTTGGGTTTTACAGCACAAATGGTGCATTTGGGCAGCAGCCCCCGAATGGGGTGTGTTTGGTTTTGTTTATTTTTGTTTCTTACTCGATCTTATTTAGATATATATTGAAACGCGCGTACTTTGCAACATAGAATAGGTCATGTCAAAATTTCTAAAAATTTCTATACTTAGTATTTCTCACTAAAATTTCTATTATTTTAGAAAAACCGATAAAAGAACGAGATATAGTCTTAAGGTTATTAAATGGTAATGATACGATAAACCAATAAATAAACGAAAATTATACTTTTAGAAACGTGGCGACTAGTTTAACGCGGAACGAAATACTAAATTATAAAATATTATTTTATAATTACCGACTAGAAGATAAAATAATAACTTTTGTAGAAACTTTACAAACATCGTTTAACATAATTTGTAACTTTAAAACGTATGATTACTTTTATGCAAAAACTTTCTATTTATTTAATTAGTGATTTTCGAACATGTGTCAAATTATTTTGTTCCAATTATTTTCTTACGTTTCTTATATAATACTTGCAAAGTATTATATATTGAGACTTATTCTTTTGGTTGTTTGTCTTTATTATATAATTCACCATATGAATTATATAATTGTTTCTTTTTCATATGTAATATATACGGAATATATTACATACTTTGCGTTTGCTTTTCGATTTATTTTATTTAACCAACCACCAAACTCTTACAACTTGAAACCTCAATCCTTTATCAACGTGTCGCGTTGATGTACTCATCCATCGGAAAATCCAAATTCATCATCTTAAGCTAGTGAGACTTAGCCGTTAAGTTAAGCTGCATCTTCTTGGTCGAGCCGTTCTGTTTTCTGTTTGTGCTGTGCTTATTATTTGCATTTTTGCTAATTGTTCTACAACATCAAGGTGAGTTCATAGCCCCATGTTTTTACCGATTTACAAATGCTTTATACTTTGGGGTGAGAAACATTGTTTGCTTTTAAAATTGGACACAAGTTCTTAACGTGAGTTTTACATGTTTATGTGTTGCCCAAGTTTACTTATAAACCACTATTGCCCAAACTATCATGAACCGTTAGTCACCTATGGCCAATTGGATTGGTTAAGTGAGCGTGAATGAATAATAAGATCAATTGGACCTAAATTACGCCCTATCCTGGTTCTAGAGTTCTACAATTAGCTGCGAACTAAACTAGACATATGTCATGTCCGTTGGCGTTGTGGTGGTCGTTGTTTGAGGACACCATTTAAGGCAGTAAAAAAAAAAGGAATGTACTATGTGGCATGATATGATATGCCCTGTTTTATTAGCATCGGTGTCATGAGCTTAGCGCAGCAGTAAATACTTTTTATGTGATGCTATATCTGTTATAGTAGCCGCATACGTTTTGAAATCTCGTGGTCCACTCTTGTACTAACTTAAACCTATGAATTCACCAACATTATGTTGACGTTTTAAACATGTTTTCTCAGGTGCTTAGCTTGGCTTGATTCTTGATGCTAAATGGAGTCTACGTGCAATATGATACCCTTTATTAAGATTTTATTTCTCATTCATACTCGTTGTCTTTTGAAAACGCACTTTTATGCTTCCGCTAAGCTACATTTTTTCCTAAAGCTTCACTTAAAAAAAAAAAATTTTAATTTTCTTGAATCTTTAAAACTTATCCTATTTTTAAACAATGCCGCAACGGGTTATTATTTTTGCAAAGCATACAATGACAATCCATTAGTTAAGAGGAAATCAGTCAGTCGTATGATCACTGCAATTCGTAAGCCTTTTGAATCATATAGTTCTTTCATCTTCAAAATATGATGACGTCACGCCCTCGGACACATATTCCGTCTAGGCCCCGTCTAGGGGTGTGACAATCTTTTTCAAGGGATGTTATTCCAACTAATGTGCACTCAGTCAATCAACCACCTGAACACCTCAGTAAATAGACCAAGGATCATCCGTTGGATAATGTAATTGGCAATCCCTCACGACCTGTCTCTACTAGACATCAACTATAAAACGAAGCCTTGTTTTGCTACTTTGATGCTTTCCTTTCTTCCGTTGAACCAAAGAAATATAAAGAAGCTTTGAAATAATCTTGTTGGGTCAAAGCCATGCAAGAGGAATTAAATGAGTTCGAACGTCTTGAAGTTTGGGAGCTCGTTTCTCGTCCAGATTGTGTCATGATAATCACTTTAAAGTGGATCTTTAAGGTAAAATTAGACGAATTGGGAGGTGTTTTGAAAAACAAGGCTCGGTTGGTAGCAAGGGGATATCGTCAAGAGGAAGGGATCAATTTTGAAGAATCTTTTGCACCTGTTGCTCGACTGTAGGCTATAAGAATCTTTATTGCATATGCCACTCACAAGAACATGGTAGTCTATCAAATAAATGTCAAGACTGCGTTTTTAAACGGTATACTGCGTGAAGAAGTCTACGTCAGTCAACCAGATGGATTTATAGATCAAGATAACCCCAACCATGTCTACAAGCTGAAGAAAGCTCTTTACGGGCTAAAGCAGGCTCCACAGGCTTGGTATGATTTGTTATTATCGTTTCTACTATACCAAAAGTTCTCCAAAGGCACAGTTGATCCTACATTATTCACTTAAAAAGAAGGCAAAGACATCTTACTGGTACAAATCTATGTAGATGATATAATTTTTGCTTCAACTGATCTTGCACTCTGTGAAACATTTTCTCAAATAATGTGTTCAAAATTTAAGATGTCGATGATTGGCAAAATGTCTTTTTTTCTTGGACTTCAAATTTCTTAAAGTCCCAGAGGCATTTTTCTTAACCAATCTAAATATGCTCTTGGGATAATTAAAAAATATGGTATGGAAACCAGTGACCCAGTGGATACTCCCATGGTGGAGAAATCCAAACTGGATGCAGATCCACATGGGAAAGAAGTTGATCCCACACGTTATCGTGGAATGATTGGCTCCCTTATGTATCTAATTGCCAGTAGACCAGACCTTGTATTTGCTGTGTGCATGTGTGCCTGGTATCAGTCCAAGCCTACCGAAAGGCACTTACATGCAGTTTAACGAATCTTTCGATACCTACAAGGAACCATTAATATAGGTCTGTGGTATTCGAAGGATTCCTGTATTGCACTAACAGCTTTTGCATACGCTGATCATGCTGGTTGCCAAGATACCAAAAGAAGTACATCTGGAAGTATGCAGCACTTGGGTGACAGATTAGTCAGTTGGTCGTCTAAGAAACAGAAGAGCACCGCCATATCTAGTACAGATGCTGAATACATTGCCTTGTCAAGATGTTGTGTTCATACTTTGGATAAGATCACAATTAACAGACTATGGCCTTGGGTTCAACAAAATACTTCTGTACTGCGATAACAAAAGTGCCATTGCCTTATGTTGTAACAACATCCAACACTCAAGATCCAAGCATATTGACATCAGATACCATTTCATCAAGGAGCAAGTGAACAATGGGATGGTTGAGCTATACTTCGTCAGAACAGAATATCAGCTGACAGATATCTTTTCCAAGGCATTGAGACGAGAAAGACTTGAATTTCTTATCAACAAGCTTGGAATGAGAAGTATGTTTCCTGAAACGGTGAAAAGATTGACAGAAGAAGAAGAAGAGTGATGGTGGCACATCTTCTTGTATCCTATGTAAATACAGAAAATCATAAAAAACCAAAAAGATTTTTCATTTTTTATAAAAATTATTACAAAAAGAAAATAGGAAAATATAAAACCCATAAAAATAAAATACAAAATTAAAAAAATCAGAAAATTCAAAAAAAAATGTTTTTCATGACATGTCTTCTGAAAATCGATAATATTTACGGCTTTAGAAATGTCATTCAATAATGATACGAAGTTGTAAATAAAGTTCGAGCAGAAGTTCAAAATGTTTTTAAAACATGTCATTAGCTTGTAGTTATTTCAGGCTGCAACCCACTCTTAATCTTAAAGGCAAGTATTTCATCAAAAAGAAAACTTGACCTCACAACGGGAATTAAATTTCTCGAGTATGAATTACTTAGTATTCATACAAAGGTTTGTGTATACTTTGATACACAACCCGAGCTGTCTCATTAAGATAAGTGTACGTGTCAGTGCATTTATTTTGTAAAAAGAAGAGAAATCTTCTATAACCCGAACAATTTTCTAAAAAATATTGAGTTTACAAATCATGTTCGGGTTAATCATTTGAAAAAGTGTCATAATTAAATCAGAATTAGTTTCCGACATCTCAAAAACATTTTCAAGAAAATTCGACCACTCGAACAAATACTACAGCTCTTTAAATAGAAAATGGGTCTTTGTTCGAGGGGGAGAAAGTGTTTTTTAATTTTTCTTTAACGTGTCACGAAAATTATACGAAAAAGTTTTAACTTAACGGATAATAATTTGTGGGGGAGTTAATTTATTTTAACTCCAAGGGCTTAAGTTGTCATAAGTTAATAACTTTAGGGGCTTATATAATTTCAAGGTTAGTGGCATAGGCTTAAAACTACATTCGACGAATATTGACAAACTCCCTATAGTTTTAAACGACTTAGGATAGTTTGGAAATAATTATGTAGCTTTAGAAGCCTTAAAGTTGAAGATATGTTTCTGATTCAATTTATGTTGAGGGTCACATAGGTATGCTGATTCCTTTAGATAGTCAGTATCATGCTGGAATAAATGTATACTATCAGGACTTTGTTGACTTAGGTGTTATCATTTCGGCTATTTAAAAGGTTTAATTGTTTACATCTAGGACTTAGTTGACTTTGGTGTTACAATTTATATCATCACTATCCTAGAGAATGCTTCGAATCTACTCAAGAAAGGATTACGGGTTTGGGGGGAGGGGGAAGCTAAGAAAGCTTCTAAGAGGAGAATGACGAGACTGATCACAGATTGCTGCTTCAAACAGAGTGACAATGTCGATCGCTCTTGGTTTTGTAATTTTCAGGCCATGTCTCATAAATCATCTTGTATACATGTAGTGCAACTTTATAAATATATAGTGTTCGAGTACAATTTTTCAAGAATTTTTCAATAAATTTAAAATCTTTCAAAATTGTGTACTCAACACTATATCATTCCCTCAAAAAATTGAGGGGGAGCTAAGGAAATTGTTCTAAGGAAATCATGCTATTAACATTTTTCTCCCCAATGTTTTTCAAATCTCAAATAGCCATTTTAGTCCATTGATATCAAAAACATCATATGGTATGCTATTTTTAAGGGGGATAAAATTGGACTAAAATGTAAAGTGATCAGTAAAGACTCAAGTGCAGACTCCTCCCTTACCATGCTAAACAATTTTGGTTATCGATGCATGTGTTGAGGGGGATCAATTCTGAAAAGTAAAACTATCGAGGTACAACTGTTTTAATTTATATCACATGTACCATGATTGAGTTTTCCAAATGGTTTTAAGGCAATGAGAACAATACCCAAAGACCGACCATGTACTTACTTTTATTAGAGTTATAAGGTGGTTAAGTATAGGTATTTGTTCCCATGGTCCGGCCAGAACCAGAGAGATATACCCAGGGACATTCCATTAAATAGAATAGAAGTCCTTAGGTATGATACAAAAGGAGTAAAAGTGAGAAAGGGAATAATACAGACTAACACAGAGCTAACACTAGAACAAACCCAACAAGGTGTTAGTGATGAAGTCTTGGTAAGCATTAAAGGGGTTGAAGAATGAAAAAGAAATGTAAAGATAAAGGATGTAAAGAAAGAAGCCCTCCATACACTTAGACAAAAACCGGGTCAATACATATGCTATCAGAAATACTAAGTTATTGTCTGGTATTAAAGATAAACATCATGGACCTAGTGATGAAATGCACAACCCTTCCTAGCCACTAAAGGTCTCTCAAAAGACTCTTGTTTCATTTCTCACAGAGATAAACGCATTTCTATCGACTTTATCACTCTGAGTTAGTTGATATTGAAAAGGTGGCAGTCTGCTCCAGCTTCCGATTACTAAAACCAAAGTGCACTACTGAGTCTAGAGCCATAAAGAGATCATCCATAAATCTTACTAGGACACTAATCCATAATACACTTGTTATTCATACACTGTGAAAACAAGAAATATCTTAAGAGTCCTACGCATTATCCTTGTGATATTGCCAGAACATCAGAGTGATACTAAAGTATTCACAGTGACGATGGAAATCCTTCCAGAGCCAACATCAAACAAGCTCTGCGGTAGGTGACTTGTGAGATCCTATATGGATCAAACTTGTGACACTGGATATCGATTCGGTCCAGACTATGAATTGACGGTTGACGAATTTTGAAATGCACAAAACTCTCGATGTGTTGCAAAACCACTTTAGCAAGTGACACATCGATTGATTTTCAAATCAATTTTTGATTCAATCGGTGAGACTTTGTCTCTCTGGTTCACTCATACCGTGTTGTCTGCTTTGAGACGCTCTGGTAATGAGAACGGCTAGTGCAGCTGCGAAACCCTGTCAAGGAGATTCTTTTGAATTCTACCTGATCACAGGCAGTATTTATACTGATTAACGGGGAACCGTGGTTATTGCAACCGTATTCGACGAAGTGACAAAGACACTTTCGTCCATATATGTTGTTTATCACTAACCCATTCATGCAGGTAATCCCGATGGTGGACGCAGCTGGTTCAAGACAAGTCAAGATTCATAGCCACATGCTCATACTCGACCGACATATGTAAAGACATTATGAAAGCTCAAGTACATGTTTCAAGACTTCCGCTACTCTGATACCGCACGTCCTTCTTGAAGCGACGAAGTGTTAAAGTTAAAGAACTTCAAGAAAGATGCTTTATTCAAGCTTTCAAGTTAAAGATCAAGAAAAGTATGAGCATGTCGGTCCGAAGGTCACAAGTACACAAGATGGCAAAAGATCACAAGATGATGATAAGAGATTATGTTTGGCTGATGATCTCAAAGAAGCTCAAGTTCACATGCAAGTCAAGCTTAAAGGAACAAACTCAAAGCCTAAAGTCAAAGATCGCTACGCATATCACATTGAAAGATAAAGATTCAAGACCACGAGCAAAGACCAAAGACATTCATAGAATCTAAAGCTTAATATTTTTGTAAAAAGATGTGACCTCCCTTAGGGGGAGATTGTTAGGAATCGAGAAAAGACTCGGTCACTCCTAAAATACGTAGCTCGTAGGTCTTAGATAGTTTTTGGAACCTTAAATAGGTAAATGGGCCAAAGCCCATGGAAAGCCCATGATAGGGTCCATGGCCGGCTACATGTGGATGTATAAGTACCCTCTTCATAGCTTGGAGAGGGTGTTGGTTGGTTTCATTTCTCACATAGTTCAATCTAATATTCTCCCATTCCTTTCTCTCTCTAGTTTCTTATTGATTGGTTAAGTGGTTAGATAATATACATATTCTACAATTATATAGTAACAACAGCAACCTTATGTCCAATGCAACAATTCCTTTAGATTTTTATCTATTAAAAATTGAATTCATAGATATTCAACAAAGTGAAACAAAATTTAAAAATCTCTTAAATCAATAGATCAAATTAATGAAATACAAACAATGCTTACAGAAGATGAAACTAACTTAAGTAACAACAATGAAAGAAGCGAAACAAAGAGCGGTATATGTTAATGCAAACGTTATGATATTTAAATTAAACAATATCATTTAGGCCTTAATAGTGACAAACAAGTAACTTGTAATATATAACGTAAAATGTGCAAGTTACGCGTGACCACAAATCATCAACTGATGTGGTGGGTTACAACGCAGAAGTTTTATAACCCTCCTAGGTAGAGTACCTAACCGTTGTAGTGTAGTATAGGTAAGACTCGGGGGTTATTATCATTTTCTAGGGGAATAGTTTGGGTAGGCTCTAATTGTTTGTTTACTAAAGTCTAAGTATTGGGGGAAGATAATCTTTGTATTTTTTGTATTTTTTAGAAAGTAAGTAAAATCTCGGGTTTGAAGAGTGGGTTGATTAAACTACTTAATTAAACTACTCCTAATCATGCAGAAAAGTAAATTCATGGAAAATCTCGTATGGTTAAACAAATGTGTTTACCTAATCATATACTACTGACTACTCCCTAGTTGTTTTCTAAGATATTATTGGCTATCACCCTTGTTAGTGTAATGTGTAAGTATTCCCTAATTCAACAGCGGGTTGGTCAAGTCTGCTATCTACGTGATAATCTATACGGTGGTTACCTGCAAACACCGCTCACGTCTAATAGAAAATTCAGGCGCAATAAATACTTAATTCAGAATCCATCCCAAGGTGATCTAGATATAAAGATCTAATCACAAGTATAATATAACCTAATCGCGTTTCCATATACATTTATGCTATGATATGAAGATCAAATAACTAGTTTTCTAAAGCCTAACATATTGAATGATTAATATAACCTAATCGCGTTTCCATATACACACATCAATAACAAGAAGCATTAATAAAAGAGATTAACAACTAAGTTTCATGCAATAATAAGCAAACACATATAAATTTAGCCAAGCATGTTAATTGAAAGCGAAGAACGATTAATCAAAAAACACTTTGACATATTGAATGATTAACAAAGGTTAAGGAAACTTCACTTCCAATTGAACATGGAGTAAAAAATAGTACACAAAGGTTTATAATCCCTTAAAATCGACAAATATATCAGTACTTTGTTTCCACCTGTTGAGTCCCACTTCTAATAGATTGAGTTCCTTAGTTGTTTAAGGTGGGATTTCGTTATCTTGATAAATCTAAACACACTATAGTAGAAAACTATTTTGAATGGATTAAAGATTATGCGAATCAACTCTTTATATTAAGAAGAAATTATTAATTGTAACTGTTAAGTAATCAATGGAACATACAATTCCACAAAATAAGTCCATTATTATTAATGATAATAATACGAACTACTCTGAAAGTATTAGGGTCACAAAGACTTGGAAGCATATGAATTATACGTCTAAGACTTCCAAAGATTGATATAAAGAAAAAAGTATCAAACTATATACCTAGGCCTCTTTTATACACAAGTAGATTTATTTAATATTACTAAAAAGTTGAGCCCTAGTCGGCTTTACAAATACTCTTACTAAGTATCCTTGATCTTGTTATTAACATAATAACTTATCCTATCATATAAGCAGTACTAACAACAAACAGTTACTACTTATTAACCTTCATAGCATTAACTTATCACTAAGCAATTCTAACCTCGATTAGTACTAATATTCACTAGCTGTAGTAACTTTGTACTAGCAGTAGTAAAAAACTTTGAATATTTTCATAGCAGTACTAAATATTCACTAGTAGTAGGTAAACTTTTTACTAGCAGTATAGTAAATACTTAGCATATTTTCTTTGAAGTGCATGGAGAAACACTAAAATCCGCTGAGCAAACATAAATGAAAATAAGAGCAGTAATTCAAAACAATGAAGAAGACTTTTAATCCCAACAACTCCTACCCTAAACTTGATATTTTCTTCAAAATATCAAGTTTCTTCATGTAAAGCTTCATAACACTAGGAGGATGCTTCCAACATTCTTTACTTTTAAGTTATTTCATGATAAATTTACGAAGTGATAAGCCATTTCACTTTCATTGTTAATTATTAGTATTTTCCACTAATACATTAAAAGTATAGATGGTGGAGGGGATACTTCTTTTTTCTACCAACCATATAAATCTGCACATGTTGCATCATCAAGGACTGTAGTCTACGGAGTCATACAACTTTTTCCAAATTAACATTTGTAATCATGTTAATTCCTCCCACTTTATTCTATCATACATGTGGTTCAGAACATTGTTTTTCAATACCCTTAATATCAATACCAAGTCTTCCAATGGTCTTTGTGACTTCATATTTAGCTTTTACATACTTGTACAAATTTCCATTTCACTATGTCAATTTTAAGCAATTGGACTAAAGATAGGTACATTTGAGACTTTCCATCGGGCTCTCATTATTTTGATAATAGCTTTTTCTTCCTTCTTTATTGAATTTCCCAACAACATTCTTGGAGAGTTAAAAAGCTAAAGTATAGCATCAATTCGATACTTCTTTTTATTAGGAATGATTTCCATTATCTGTTTAGCTCTGCTGCTTTTTTTATTTCCACCTTTTGCTTTTTTCTTTGCCTTTCCACCAACTCTTTTCTGAGTCTTAAATGTATTTACCCTTTTGAATGCTCCTATCAATACATCTCTTGGATAGAATCAAAAACTCTTTCAATTAAATCTTGAGCGATATCCTTCTGTTCTTTAGGTAAGTACACATTATTCTTTTCTGTTGAGCTTTTGTTGGTGTTTGTTTCTTTTGTCTTATGCTCTTTTAGCTGCAAAATGCTTTCTTCTTTTCTCTTAAGGAATGTTGAAATATTGTAGACTTTTCTTAATAGACAAATCTTCTTGTTCTTGTGCTTGCATTACTTTCAAAACCATAGATGATCAGCATCAATTTTGCTGTATATCATCTCATGTTTCAATTAATGGCAATATTGCTTGTTCTTCTTTTTCAGCTTTCTTTGCAAGTCTTTCTTCTTTATAAAATTCAGCTTGAAATTTAATGCAGTTTCTATCTCAAAGGCCTGATTAGGATCTATCTTGTTAATAGGCTTTCATAGGTTATATCAATATCTTTTACCTTTGTCTTGTTATGTAGTGAAGATTGTTGTAAAAGATTATTGTTGTTGTAAGACTACCCTAGCTTTTTATAACAACGCTTTCATCTTGGGTTTTTGTACTTTTCATTTCTTCAAATGCTTGAGCCAAGAAATATATCAACAACTAAAGGTATTGCAGCGACTAGCCAGTTACTAATATATCACCAGGCATCACTAAACTTGAGCAAAACATCAATATTAGCTTAGCCGTGTTGATACTTCAATACCACTTTCATCAACTTTATTTCATCAGAAACTTTTGTTCTGCAAAACAAATACCTCTTCACCAGCCAAAAAATTACATCATGAATACTAACCAAGCGGCAATTTCTTCATCTACGTCAATAGCATCATTCCTCCCTGTTTGGATACATTTACCCTAAACTTTTTCATTATCAAAGGATTCTCCCTTGCATTTCAAACCACTTTTATAATTCTCTTCACCCTCTATGCGTCTTTGACCTATCATTCTTTTAAAGTTCTAGACCCTTCCTTTTAAAACTAGCAATCGCATTATGTTGAGTGGTCTTGTCTTCTCCAAATCAAGAATTGTTGTGTACGTGGAACAATAGTGCCATAATTCATCATGTTTAAGTCTATCCTCGTGAGCTTGAACGTTTATGTTATCTCTTGACGAGCAGTGAAATATTGGAATGTTTAGGATACACTCTAAACTAGTTTGGCAATAGTACTCCCCCCTGGTTTTTGGCACTGGAGACCACACCTAATTATCCTTGGGAACTAGATTCCATTAGGAGTTGCCTTGGCTTGGGTTTTATTTATGTTACCACTATCTTGCTTTTGCTTTAAGCTAGATGCAGCAGTGCAAAGGCCCCCTTTTCAAACCAAACTGTCACCCAACTCCTTAAGGACAGCTACCTTATTCTACAACATCAATAGGACATAGGTGAGGTACTTGAGTGTCTTTCTTTTAGGCTTATCGGTTGATGTGTTTTGCGGTTGTGTAGTGATGGTTTTAAATAACGGTGGGTGTGTGATGGGGATCAGTTGGAATTGCTGATCTTCACCAATTATGATTGGTTTTGTACCACCATTGTTTGAAATAAAGGTGTTACTCTACCAAAAAACTTTGCTACCTTCTCATATTTCTAAAATCATTTAGAGTGAGAGGGTTGCTGCAATATTATTCTCTTAAGGTTGGCCAATATAAGTGTTCGTTCAAATATTTTGTACAAACCTTGGATACATCAAAAATTGCCAGAAAAATTATTCCGTTTCTAATTCATGCTTTCAAAAATGAATTTAGAAAAATTAAACTTCTGGATTGTAGCTCAACAGATAATGGCAGATTGCCATAGTACTACTAAACTCTTCCATGACAGTTAGTCTTTGGACTAGACACTGTAGAATAATATTGTATAACTATTATATTGAAGTGTGTCAATATTCTTTTGTTTCTTCTTTGTCATGGCTAGAAGACTGTCCCACGCAGGAGGAGAGGGACCTCAAAAACTTGTGATTTGCGTCTTCATCTGACACACCAGCACCACAGTGCATCCAACTATGATAGGGTTTTGGTACCTATCTTACCTTTTTTCCAAACTTTCCTTAGCGAGATAGTAATGCCTCAAATGTTGGTTTCAAAAAGATTTTTGCATTTTCTTTCGATTCGCTATTACACAACCGTGTCTTGATGGGCTGCCCAGATCTCTTTGGCATCATCATGCCATGAAACGTCTGAGTTGATCTTTTGGAAAGCCATTAACAGTAGTGTTTTCTAGCTTTCTTCTTTCTCATCAGCAAAATGTTATTTCCTGTATTGTGGTTGGAGGTAGAACCCTGAATATCCAATCCTTACCTTTGGTGACTCCGCTTCTTTGAGTGCCCATTTGAATCACTTTCCAGAACTATTATCTATATATTCCAGATAATGTTCCATCTCCAATCGCCCACGGTTCTAATCATCTTTTGAGGATACGAGGCAGTTAATGTTTTGAAAGTGTTGTTTATGTGTGATGATTTGTGGTGGTTTTAGCAGGGATCTCCTTTGTTGGATGCTGGTACAGAATCCATCCAAAAGAATGCTATCATCAGACAGAGAAAGTTCCTCATCATCATGGAAGGAAAAAATTATAGTTTGCATACATGATTATTGGATGTGTTGGATAAAAGGTTTTTATCTATGTTCAAACTTGTGTAAAGTCTTTGGTGGCTATGTACCAATTGTAGTCCTTTTTAAACAGGATCTGAATGAGAACGACTTATAGTCCTTTGAATAAATCCAAAGATACTATGAGAGACAATGACTGTGAATATAAATATTGACGCGGAATATCAATATCTATACCAAGACGAACACAAGAACAAATACTAAAATTGCTATTACTATTACTATTTGATTGTGAATACTCAATCAACTCATATGTTTACAATACTATTCTATGTTCCTTTTATAGGCTTAAGGAACCCTAAACGCGTTAAGAGATAATGCTTATCTCTTCCTAAATCAACGCTAATTGATAACTATTACTAAAATTACAAACAGACTTAACTGTCTGACCAAGCAGTATTAACTTTAATACTGCCAGACTTAAGTTAAAGCTGGCAGACTTAACTTGCTCTACCAGACTTAACTTCTATACTATCAGTACTAACTATAACTAACAGACTTAACTTTAATACTAACAGTATTAAGTCTGTTTACAATATTTTCCTAACACTTTTCTTTGCTTATCCTGCAAAATGTTAGCCCAAAAACCAAGAAAACACAAGCCATAGCAATTTTCACAATTATCACAGTATTAATTATACCTAGCAGTATTAAGTATAACTAACAGTAGAAACTCATCAGTATGAAGTATAACCAGCAGTACTAATTATACTTAACAGCAAAAACTTTTAATGACATGAATAACAGTATTAATTCATACAAAACTCTACAAAAACATAAAGAGATAAAAGACTTTAAAGATTTAGCATTCCAATACTAGCAATCAAATATTGAAATCTACTTACATCAAAATCTTTTGTAAGCAAATCTGCAACATTTTTGTCAGTATGGATTTTGACCATTTGAATCAATTTCTTTTCATTGCAATCTCTAATAAAATGATGTCTGATCTCTATATGCTTTGTTTTATTCCGCGTCAATATTTATATTCACAGTCATTGTCTCTCATAGTATCTTTGGATTTATTCAAAGGACTATAAGTCGTTTAAGGCTCATTCAGATCCTGTTAATAAGGACCTACAAGTGGTATCAGAGCCACCAAAGGGACTTTACACAAGATTGAACATAGATCAAAACCTTTTATTCCACCAAATCAAATAATCATGTCTGCAAACGATAATTTTTCTCTTCATGATGATGAGGAACTTTCTCTTCATGATGATGCATCTTTGGATGGATCTGTACCAGCATCCAACAAAGGAGATGCTCCTGCTAAACCACCACAAATAATCACCACAAATACACTTTCAAACATTAAACTGCCTGTCCTCCAAAAAGATGATTATGATACGTGGGCGATGGAGATGGAACATTATCTTGAGTATATAGATAATGAGGTCTGGAAAGTGATTCAGAATGGGAATCAAGAAGCTGATTGTCACCAAAGGTAAGGATGGTGTTTACAGGGTACTTCCTCCAACCACACAGGCAGAACAGGTTGCTGATGAAAAAGAAAGGAAAGCTAGAACATTACTGCTAATGGCTGTTCCAAAAGATCATCTCAGACGTTTTCATGGCATGGATGATGCCAAAGAGATCTGGGCAGCTATCAAGACTAGGTTTGGTGGAAATGCAAACTCAAAGAAAATGCAAAAAGCTGTTTTAAAACAACAGTTTGAGGCATTTACTATATCTTCTAAGGAAAGTTTGGAGAAAGGGTATGATAGGTTTCAAAAACTCCTATCACAGTTGGATGCCCTTGGTGCTAGTGTGTCAGATGAAGATGCAAATCACAAGTTCTTGAGGTCCCTTCCTCCTGCGTGGGACAGTTTAGCTATGACAATGAGAACGAAGAAGAATATTGACACACTGTCAATAGATGATTTATACAATAATCTGAGTGTCTTTGAACAAGACATTCAAAAGACATCATCTTCTTCTCTCACATCTGATAATGTGGCTTTTCTATCACAAGCTAAAGCCTCATCAAGCAAGCATAAGCCAAGTCACAACTCAGGAAGTTATAGTTCTTATACCACTTCCTCTTCCAAAGCAACACCAACTGCTACTCCTGGTCTTGCTGATGAAGTTATCCATTCTTTTCTAGCCACAAATGCTGATGATGTGGATTTGATACATGAAGACCTAGATCAAATTGATGATCTAGATTTGGAAGAGATGGATATCAATTGGCAGATTGCTATGACTGCCATAAAGATTAAGAAGTTCTACAAGAAGACAGGTAGAAGGCCAAGAGTGGATGGAAAAATGCATGTGGCATTTGATAAGAGAAAAGTTGAGTGTTTCAATTGCCACAATACTGGGCATTTTGCTAGGGAGTGCAAGTTTAAAGGTACAAAAGATGGAAGCAGGCAGGAAGCAAGTAGAGGTCAAGAGTTCAAGCCAGTCAGAACTGAAAAGGAAGCCTTGATGACCATTGATGAAGGTCAAATCAATTGGGTAGAGCAGACTACAGATGAAGAACTCAATCATGCTCTAATGGCTTTCACTGTGAATAATGAGGTATCAATGTGCTCAAAATTGTGTTCCATTATAAGATCTGGTTTGTGTCATGCTGAAAAAGGCAGTATCAAGTCAAAAAAAACAGTTGAGGTTTTGTAGTATCAAGCAGATTTTAGAGCAGGATCTGTGCAAGAATATTCTCACGCCAACAGATGCGTTTTTTCTTTTTACGAAGGAAATGTTAGTTTTTTTTTTTTCGGAACGAGGCAATGAGTTGATGAAAAGATCGGAAGAAGGGAAATGCTAAACTAAGGGCGAAAAAAAAATAGAGGGGAATATGGTAAGAGGAGGGGGGTAGAGAAGAATAGTAAACAGACGAACGAAAAAATGGGGAAAAAGATTGCTTGGTTTCTTAACAATATTGTAAGCCAACAGATTGTATTTTATTTAAATTAGACTGGGCCAATTTTTTGCTAGCCCTAGGGATTATAGTACCTTTTTCTATGGATGGGATAATGGCTTTATTGCGATCATCGATACTAGTTTTTTTAAACCGATTTTAAAAAGAGGTGTGCAATTAGAGAGGTTAACGTTAAAGAGTTTTGTTATCATAACGATTTGCGTTAGGAATTCAAAGTGCATGCATAGTTGTATTTGAGTTTTTAGTATGTTCTGCCTTCTGTGTGCAATTGATGTTGTTTTTACTGTTTTTTTATTTAGTTTTTAGAAGAATTTGTTTTTTCTTTATAGTTTTTAAATTTATTTTTCTGTTTTTAAGTTAGTTTAAGGCCTGTTAATTGGATATTAAATGTTCGAGCATATTTGGCGAAAATCCAGTACGAACTAAACCCACCAATGTTCAAGGCCGTGATATAGATCCCTTCGCGATATATAACGTTTTGTTGGAACGGTGCGGCTTATTGATGCCGTTGAATTCAGGGCTCAGATAACTGCGGATGCCGAAGGCAACGTACACTTGTAAAGTTCTATCTCATATTGAGAATCTAAAACCCGCTACTTGTAGTAATTACCTGCCTCTGGTTCCACCCATGGTTAAGTTATCCCAAGGAGTTTTCTGTTGCCTGCTAATACCCCTGATCTTATGAACCCATCTAGTTATTGCCTATTTGTTGGCTATTTTGAAACGAGAACTATCCAGATGAGCATTGTGTCTGTTGTTTGTGACTACCAGTATTAGTGCATGTTTTTACAAAAATGGAGGTGTGTGTTTTTATTTAAAGCATTTAACTAAGAGATACATTTACATAATAAGATGAGGGTAAAGAAATCAGCAGAATTATTCCTTGGGCACTAGGAAAGGCAAATTAGAAGTTCCGTGTTAAGATAGGTTTTTTGTCTCTGAGAAGGATATTTCATGTTAAGATATTCGTTCTAAGATTGCCAAGAGGGGAAGAGGAGCCATCTGTGAAGGGAAAGACATTTAATACTTATTCACAAGGCGTCAAGGTATATATTTACCTATGATGGCACGGTGGAGAAGATTGACCACACCTTGTCTCTGGAACACTGTGAGAAATGAGGGAAAGAAAAGCATTGAATCCTCGCTATGACCTATTGCATGTTGTGAAAAGGTCAAGCACATAGATGTCATTTTGCGTCTAGAGATCAGACTACAGATGAGGTGTGTCAATAAGTATTGACACGAAAACTCAATATCATTGCTCTCATGGCCCGTTTACTTTTCGACGTCTTACTGTGATAACTTAATATTAGGTAACCATGGGTTCTAAATTGTGATTGATGAGGTTTTTTTTAGAGTTATTGATTTTGATTCCCTTACATAATGCATGTTTCTAGTAGTACTTTACTCGTGTTCCACGCGATGTATTGCAATCTGAATTTGGTACCACAAGAAGGTGTCGCCTTGGACTACCATTATTGTTTGACCTCCTTGGTTCCTTAGTTGCCATCAAAGCTTAACAGCTATTGCTGTGGTTGTTAAGAAATTAGGAATTCAAGCTTTTATGTTTTTTAAAGCCTCCCACAAACAGCAATCTTCCTTAAATGAAAAATGATTAAATGTCTATAGGATAATCATAATTTTTGAATAAAAAAAAGATGTAGAAAAGCTGAAAAAGTATTAGAACGCGAATAGCGTATGGAAAAGATCGAGGTTAGTTTTGTTATTGTGTTGTAAAGATAATAGATGGTTTATTGTTGAGGACTCAAAATATTTGTTGATTTCTTGGTTTGCTTCTTGCTAAATATCATTTGTGAAGCTAGTTGATTGTGGGCTCTGACGCTCAACGGTCAAAGTGGGTTCTAGGTTTGCGCTCGCGCTCTCCTCTAAGTCAAATGCTGATGGTCGACCTAGGTTATGAGGATAGAAAAATATGTAGAGGTTTTACGCGTTTTTGCTGTTTTAGTGAGAATGAGGATGCTGGAAATTATGCAAATCCCACATATACTTGCAGATTACATATCTTGGGGTGTATTTCAATGGTGGTCCCTCTTAATCTTAGTGTGAGTTGTTTTTTAACACCGTGCGTGTAATAGCTGTGAGGTCTATTGAGTGTCGCGGTGTTGTGTATGTGGCTTACTCTGGTCATATTCCTTTATTATCAGGTTGGCAGTATGGGGCAGTGGATTGGGACATGGGTGGGGCGCATGGAGGATTGTAAACTCGCCGGCTGGGCGCAACGCTGTTGGTGCGGCGTTACTCTTAACGCTAAGCTGGGGAGCAAGGGTTAGCGTGTTCGATCGTGTTTGTCTAGGGGAGGGGACTGTGGGACTTGGCTTTATTAATCGTGGCTTTCTTCAAGAGGGTTTCATCGAATAAATTCGTTAACAATTTATCAAGCCCTCAAAAAAACGACGACACTCCTCACCATTTTCCCAGCCCTTTATTTTTGATAATAAATCGTGAATATATTGCTATTCGTCCTTGTGCTTGTAATTCCCTTCACTATGACCCTGGCCGATTGTAGTCCAATCGTGTCCGAGCAGCCGATGCACCAAATTTATCTAAACTCCCGTCTCCCCATATAAAGCCTTTATCACTTTGGTCCACGCTTATGTGTGTGAATAAACAATTCACATGTTCACACTAAGAAGTGTGGAGAAATGATAAAAACTGCACACTCTAAAACATGACTATTTTTATACGCTTTCCTTTTGTTGATTTTACAATTCCTACCCTGTATTTTGAATACACTTACAAATATACCATAAAAAAAAATACCCACATTAAATCTGCAACTTGTCATACACAAAAAGATAACAATTTGTTAAATTTGCAACTTAACATACTTAAATCTGCAGAGCTAATCATTCACAAACTAATATAATAGATTTATAAATATGTTTACAAATATCATTCTTCACAACTAATCTTCCACTATTCTTGAACAATTAGACGAGACTGAATACCATTAATATCTTCCTACTTTTGTCGTCAACAAGCTCCGATCTTTTGTCTTCAACAAGCTCCTAAACAACGAGAATGAAAACCAAAAATTATTTTGTATCTAAAAAAGTAGCATCTATATATAGCTCAACACATAACAGCTTAAAAATCAGTAACCCACAAAATATCATAACAAGCATAGCTAGTCGAATCAACCCAATGAGACCATTCGTCCTTAACATTGTACCGAAGACAAGAGCTGAATAAGACTGAAACATCACGACCACGACGACTTACGGATCGCACAACAAAATTACACTAGTCACCTTGCACCAGTTACTATAATAAACAATAAAAAAATAGATATTCTTAGCTCGGTCTGAGTGGTCAGGCAACCTTTCCATTTGGACTTGAAGAGATCAAGCTAACTGAGCTTTTATCCAAACCGACTCATAATTTCTTATTCAAATAAAGTAACAAAAATAATATTGAAGTATTTAATGAGATGAAATCTAGGAATAGCAGAAAAGATCACGGGATGAAGTTAAAACACCAAAAAGTTTGTATATGTTAGTGCCCATCTCCCATGCTTATTCTCTTATGCTGCTGATAACAGTCCTAAACTTTTGTATAAAAAAACATATTTGACTTTCATGGGTCACACTCGATTTGTATACGATATAAACTGTTTAGTTGGTACAATATGAAAATTAGTAAGTGTAAATTTTCAATGTAGTACTAGTGTAAATGTACGCGTCCTACTTCATTTACGTAGTTATAAAGGACACAAAGGAGTATGTATGTAGCGCCCTGCTGACCGTTGTGGATCATTTAAGATCTGTTTCAGCTAAGCTTCATCAACATTTGTCGAAAGCGGACTCAATCTACCAAACAGATGCCTTTTTTCTTACGATAGTTGGTGTGGATAATTACAAAAATAAACTACACGCTTGTCATATCGTGGAAATATAAGTGTGTGCTATCTGACTTATTCTTGCAGTGAAGCTAGGATATCCAATGGTTATGGGTGGAGGACTTGATAGTGGTCATTTCTTAAGTTCAATTCACAATTTTGATCCCAGTTAACGTGCTCTATATTTCCTACAAACCTAAACATAATTAACAAGAAGTTCTAACCTGCAACGACTCATAACAGCATCAGAGTAGCACATCATGGCTATGAAGACCTCATAAGGTTTCCACAACTGCATTTCATAGACATAAGAATGAACCATTAGCTATCTATCATATTCGGGCAAGGAATGAGGTTCGGTCTCCGTGACAAAATCATGAGATAACAACCATAAAAAACGAAAGAAAGACCTCTACGGAATTATTAACAAGTTCTGTTATTGAGATTATATATTGATGACTATACAAGAGCTGACCTTTGCGGCCGACTTGGGTGAATTAGCAGAACTGCCCTGCACAGGCTTGTGCTAACACAACCTGAAAATTAAGCGTAACATAGTATATCAGCTCATAATCATTGCATAAAAAATACTGTAACTTTTTTGCTGAAAACTTAAGTCACTAAAGATTGATAGGTCAAACAATCACCTAACAAATAGAACAAAATAATAAGACTTATTTAACCAATCCTACAAAATCAAGAATCCAAATAGCATACCTGCAAGTATTCTTTCTTCTTATGAGATGTCAAAAAATTGCTGACACCAAACAAACTACATCTATAATTTGGATTCGTCAAAATGTAACTTTAGACACGACTACCCTTTTCAAAAGTGACAAAACTCAGTTTCCTACTCTACACCACTAACTTAATTCTTATACTAAACGCATTGTGTTCTTAGTTATCGTGTTTCTTCAAGTGCACGATACAGTATATATGGCCCTCTAAATCTCTAATACCATCAATTTATGCACTTTGATAAACATACACAGCTAAAAAACCAAAACTACTAGCTTTAACAGTATCTAATCAACTAATCATGGACAATGTGAAGTGCTACTTACATAAAAGGATTATAAAAAGTATCACAAGTTCATAACAATTAGAATATGTAAGGAAGACTTACTTACATAAAAGAATTCACACAACAAAGCTACCGCTGATACAAGTCAGAGACTTAAACTCACAAGCTACGTCTTCTCTGTGACCAATACCTTATGCACTGCAAAACATAGCCAAAACACATTCATGAGCAGACATACACTTAAAACGACTATCTTGCAAATCCTGACTTTCTAACCTTTCTCGAGACACTTTTGCAGATTCAGATCATCATTCTTACACTTAAGAAACACAACATTTTCACCTCTAAACTTACTCGTTGGTGCCGACATCAACACCGCTGATGTCGATATCGCTTATCCGACAACGTCTAACAAAACATCACAAATTTCGACCTAAATATCCGACCCCAACCCAAAGTATCCGCAATATCAACATATGCATAGTCAGATAAAATGTAGCTAGTAACAATACACACAGTAAATCAATAGTTGTCTTATATCACAAAAAAAGTTGTTATTTGATCGGAAACCTTACCGTCGGATATAGAAGCAACATATTGCTCTTGTAAGTCGGTTCGATCATTTCATTCCGGTCAATCGCTCCGATCGTTCACTCCGGTCAATCATTCCGATCATTCACTCCGGTCATTCTCGTCGATCATTCACTCCGGTCATTCATTCCGGTCAATCGCTCTGATCAATTGGATTGCTAATCGATAGAAAATGATGAGCATCGAAACCCTAATCAATTGGATTGCTAATCGATATAAAGAGGCCTAACTGGAAGACATTATGATTGAAACCCTAATTCGTTCAAAGATTTTGGTAATCAAAAGAGTACTGAGTGAGTAACTAAAAGTAGGGGTGTTAGTATTTTCTTCTTTTTTTAATTACGTAGCAGACTAGAGTGGGAGTTCACCCTTCACAGTTTACACCGTGGACTTTAGCTTCTTTTCTACACGCTTTTATTAGTGTAGTTTATTTTTCTACACGCTTAATAACGTGGAATATTTATTTGTCACACTTTTAGACGTGTAGATATATTCTACACATGTTTCTGCGTGGATAAAAAATGAAAATAAAGTACACGCTTTTAAAACTGTGGAGAAATAAGCGTGTAAAATAGACACTTTTTTTGTAGTGATTACTGCATATTCAAGTTTCTGATTTTTAAGTGGACTTTTTATCCTAATCTACATTCTTTCTCATTTAAGGTTATTGTATTTTTGACCAACCCATTGAAAAAGAATGTATTTTATTTCAGTTATCTTGGTCATTTCTAACGCATCTATCATAGTAGCTAACACATGTTTACGGAGTAAAACCAAAGTTTTAAATGAGACGTGACGTGGTGGTATGATTAAGCTTTGCGGTTTTGGAAGCCATGGCGAAGTCATAAATGTTGGATCGTAATCTTCCTAATTTGCAATAAAAAATATACCAGATAAAGATTTGCTATCAAACTTGCTATTAATCTTGCTATAATTTCAGAATCTGTCATACATTTTGATGATTCTTGCATCATGCGTTTGTTTTACAGAATCTGGTCCTATTTATACAAAGTGAATAGGTATGATCTAAAGGTTGTGTCGGTTCAAAAATAAACCATTGTGACTCTTCGAAATAACTGTCAAAAACAGTTATGTAACTGTTTTGTAACTGTCATTTGGTCCAGCGGGTTTTTCTAGCGGGTTGTGATTACCTGGATTAGGTTTTGGCCCAATATTTTCCCCCGTAATCACAAACGCTGTGTCTTCTGAGATGAGAAGTGCTTCTTGCTCTTTGTCTTTCTTCTTGTCTTTCCAATTCGTGCATTCCTTCACTGTATTTTCTGCTTTCTCATCTATCGCTGTTTCTTGCTTGCCACCGGTTTCTTTCTTGTCGATTCTTGCTTGCCGACTCTTGCTTGACGACTCTTGCTTGTATAGAAACTATGAAGTTTCTCTTGCTTGCTTGCTTAGAATAAAAAATGATTCTGATTTCTTGCTCATGAGTTTGTGTAGATGTTTCTCCTTTCGTCATGCTTTGTTGCTTTCTTACTTACGTTGTTTCTTGCTTACTTTCTTACTTGCGTACTTCCTTACTTGTTTTGAAACACTGAGGTTTCTCTTACGGGGTTGAAACACTGAGGTTTCTCTTACTGGGTGAAACACTACGGTTTCTCTTACTGGGTGAAACACTACGGTTTCTCTTACTCTTTTATAAAAAAAACAATAGTATTTTTCTTAATTGCTTACTTTGCCCTGTGAGGATTCGTTTAAATACTAAGTTTTTTTTTCTTACTTACTATGTGAACCACAAAGGTTCGGTTTAACTTGCTATGAACCATAAAGGGTTCGGGTTT
Organism: Tanacetum coccineum; assembly: GCA_026074375.1. Classification (NCBI taxonomy): domain Eukaryota; kingdom Viridiplantae; phylum Streptophyta; class Magnoliopsida; order Asterales; family Asteraceae; genus Tanacetum; species Tanacetum coccineum. The sequence goes on from BQNB010073478.1 coordinate 23,642, forward strand.
ATCTTGCTATTTTGTATTTGTAAAAGTAAAAATATTTTTCCTTTTAGATAAAAATACAAAACTTGATTATTTTTTACCTTGCTTGCTTTAATATATTTTCAAAAATGATTTTGAAAAATACTAACTTAAAATTTAAAAGGGACTAAATTTTCTAAACAAAACTAAAAGGGTTTAGATTGTAAAGAAAATAAAGGGTTAAATAGTATTTTGTTAAAACCTGGTGGGTTAATGAAAAACCCGTTGTGTGCCCTACTCCTTTTATGTTATTGTGTGCGCCTCCCTTGTATCACATATATCTGTGCCTTTTTTGGAGATATCAAGTCTCTCTTTCTTTCTCTATTTCCCTGTTAAAGAGAAATGTCTCTTTCTTGAGACCGGTTGGTCTCCGTTCTTCTTTTCGTAACCACGGACTCCCTGATTTGTTTGTGCGAAAACTAGGGTTTCGCAAATTGGGGATCTTGCTAACCGCCTAAGATTTTGGGGCTTTCTTGCTAATTCGAATCGATTCTATGAATTGATTAAGTGTGCGGTTCTTTATTTCCTTCAGTTGCAGGTGTGTTCGTTCCTTTTGATTATGATTTGTGCCCCCTTTGATGATGACTTCTGTTATCTGATTCGATGTGGGTTCCTTTTTTTTGTTTTGAATCTTGGTTTAAAACTTGTAAACGTGCCTGACCCTTAAATACGTTTCTGGGTTTTGTGTTTTTTCGGTTTATGTTGTTCTTGACAACAAGGTTTGCAAGGGATGAATCCCTTTGTTGCCGGTGATTCAATCGCCTGGTGACACTTGTTGGATTCGCCTGATATAAACACAAAGTGATTTTTCGATTGTGTTTGGTTTTGATTTTGCAAACTGTTTTGGTCCGAAAAAAGTGTGCGGTTTCTGATGATTCAAAACAAGAACGCAGAATCTTTAAAACATGGTATATGATGATTTATGGTTTATTCAAACCTTGCTCTGATGCCAAATGTTGGATCGTAATCTTCCTAATTTGCAATCAAAAATATACCAGATAAAGATTTGCTATCAAACTTGCTATTAATCTTGCTATAATTTCAGAATCTGTCATACATTTTGATGATTCTTGCATCATGCGTTTGTTTTATAGAATCTGGTCCTATTTATACAAAGTGAATAGGTATGATCTAAAGGTTGTGTCGGTTCAAAAATAAACCATTGTGACTCTTCGAAATAACTGTCAAAACAGTTATGTAACTGTTTTGTAACTGTCATTTGGTCCAGCGAGTTTTTCTAGCGGGTTGTGATTACCTGGATTGGGTTTTGGCCCAATAATAAAGTTTTTTTAAGCGTGACTTAAACGACATAAAATATGAAAATATTTATAATTTTTTATATCATATTTCATGTATACCGAGTTTACAAAAAGTATTATATATAATGAATAAAGTCAAGAAATTATGCATTAATTTCTTAATTTATTTTATCGAATTTGAATTCATAAAGGCGCGACGCTTTCTGCCTTATCGCTCCCTCTCGTGTCTTTTTACGCCTCATCTCACGTCACGTCTAGAGCCGACACTTTGATCTATTTCGTAATAAAGAGGTCATGTCTTGCGTCTTAGCGACGCCATGACGCGATTTTTAAAACCCACGAATGACGTATGATAAATATACGTTAAATTTTGAATTTGAGATATTCTAGTTGGGTTCAAATTTTGACAAAGTTAATTATCTGGAGTGTGTTCTATTTCCACACATGTAAGATTCATTACATTTTTATTTTTCGGGGTTGGATATCTAACTTAAATATTGTAAAATGAAGCTGTATATACCATTTGATGTATCATTATACTTCTAGGTACAAGAACTTGTTGATCATATTAGTCAATGTTGTGCAAGTGAAAAGGCTGTGAACATAGGTGCAGCTATGTTTACGACAAGTCTTAACATTTTATCCAACATAGTGTTCTCTAAGGATTTCTCTCAAAGCTTTTCGATGTCATCAGAAGAATTCAAGGATGCAATGTGGGGTGTTATGGAAGTCGGCGGTAAACCAAATCTTGTAGACTTATTTCCAATACTAAAATTCTTGGATCCACAGGGTTTAGAACGACAAGGAAACGTTTATGGTAAGAAGATTTTTGCTATATTTGATGAGATCATCGATAAACGGTTTCAAAGGATAGCGACCTCATCGCCATTACCAACAACAAACGACGCGTTGGACTTGATGATCAATCTCCACTTAAAAGATGGATCTGATTTTAATCGTAAAGACATAAGACATTTGTTATTGGTAAGTTCATTACTTGTTAATTAAAGAAATAGACATGTTTGAGTAAAATTTTTACATTTTTTTTGCAGTTACTATTTTTTACACTCAAAAACAAAGCATTTACTTAAACTCCGTTTAGTAGATCGAACAACGCTAAGATTTTTTTTTTTTTTTTTTTTTAATGTTTGAAGGATTTGTTTGTTGCTGGCACTGATACAACATCTACCACATTGGAATGGGCAATGGTAGAGCTTATACGTAACCCTGAGAAGATGAAAATGGCTCGCCTGGAGATTATACGACTAATGCAAAACAAGAAAAATCTTATACAAGAGAATGATATCACTCAACTCCCTTACCTACAAGCTATTATAAAAGAAACACTCCGATTACATCCTCCCGCTCCTTTTTTTATCCCTCACCAAGCCATACACGACGTAGAAGTCCAGGGCTTCCTCGTGCCTAAAGATGCGCAAATCCTTTGTAACGTTTGGGCATTTGGACGAGACCCAAACATTTGGACAGACCCAGAAACATTCATGCCAGAGAGGTTTTTGGGAGTCGAAATCGACTACAGAGGCCAAGATTTTGAGCTCATTCCATTTGGTGCTGGAAGGAGAATGTGTCCAGGAGTTAATCTGGCTCATAGAATGTTATCAATAATACTCAGTTCTGTGATTCACAAGTTTGACTGGAAGCTCCAAGGAAATATTCCAGTAGAAGATATGGATATGGACGAGAAGTTTGGGCTTACATGTCCAAGAAATGTGCCACTCCTTGTTGTCCCGATAAAGCTTTGATCTTTACTATATATGTCATGCTTAGTTAGCTTTTGTGAGTGGCAAAATGGATAAGAGCTTATCTTGAACGTACTGGTTAACGAGTATGAGTTCAGGTTTTGTTTTCAATACTATTGTATGGTTTGACAGCCGGCTGTATGCATTCAGACGCATCATCTCTGATCTTGAGTGTAGGAAGAACAGAAAGAAATCAATCCAAGCAAACTAATTAAGTAACTTTTCTTCGGAGTGTATCCAATTATGTCTTGGAGTGCCTCTAGTTTTTGAATCGCTTTTAACCAAAACACATTTGCACAATCTTTTACTGAGACAATTTCGAAAGCAAAAAAGCTGAGTTTAACTTCCATTTCCTACGGACTAACAACATGTGAAACACGTGAAGTCCATAAATCCATAAGTGTATCTTTTGCGAGGAGGTTTCAAGTCAAATCAACCCATATGCAAAATAAAATGGCTGCATTAGGCTTCTGCTAATATCGGTATTTTCACTTGGCAATGCATTGTTTCTTGATCACATTCCTAGGAGTTCAAACATGATTTCTCGTGCCTTAATGTAGTTCGTTCCTTTACCGGGTGTATGGAAGATGTGTTCCGGAGAATACCGAAATTACTGGTTTGGTTTCAAGTAGTGTTGCAAATGTCATCATCTCGAAATAATTCGACATTAAAGTCGCTTGAAAACTTTTTTTTCAGGATCCTTTTGTTACCTAGTAATTGGCTATTCCGCTATTCGGCTTCTGTAGTCGTGCGCAAACCGGTTAACCAGATCGGTTCGGTTTGGGTCAAACAGGAACCAGTTTCGGTCAACACGGAGGAAAAACCGGTTTGCCAATAACCGGAACCGGTTTGAAACCGGTTTCTTACCGGTTTGCCGTTTTAAACCGGTTCGGTTCCGGTTAACCGGTAAAACCGGTTTGGTCGGTTTTTTTTTTTGATTTTTTTTGGTGTTATACTATATAAACTGAATAACCTTCAACTTTTATTTAATACAAACCATAATATTACATAAACGAAATACAACATAAAGGAAATACAACACAACATAAAGGAAATACAACATTTAAAATACAACACAATACTAGTAGTAACCATGTGACATAGACCCATCATGTCCATCTCCGGTTTGGTCATCTTCGGCTCCGCTGCTCATCATATAATCATGCCGTGGTTCTCCTGAAGAGCCGTCGCTACTAGCATCTAACGCAATTTCTTGATCGGTAAGTTGAGTGGCTTCATTTTGTTGCACCTCGACATTAAAGACACCTTCTTCAACGTCTAAGGGTAGTTCAAGAGGAGATGTGTCTTGTTTACGCTCCTGAGCGTCTAAGTGATCCTTCAAGCACATGCACATCTCTAAAGACTCCGGAGTTAGTCTTGTTCTTCGGATTGTCAACAACCTACCACTTGTTGAAAATGCGGATTCAGAAGCTACCGAAGAAGCTTGGACACTTAATATATCCATGGCCATGCGGGATAGAACAGGAAACTGATTTTCCTTTGCTTTCCAAAACCCCAATACATCAAAAGTTGCAAAGTCCTTGGGATGAAGATGTGAGACAAAATCCGCTTTGAGATATTGCTCATACTCAGAGGACATTGTAGGATCATTCCTTGCCTTTTTTTTGTATGTCCTTTTAAACCGTGTAGCAAACGAGCATAAGGATCACGACTCACCCTCGATGAAGAACCCCCACCACTTGTTGATTGAGTATGGTTAGTACCATATTTTGTATAATACATATTATACAAACCTTGAAAAGATTCGTGAAACCAATCCAATGACCTAGTTGCAAAACCATCATCTTGAAACTCCAAGTCCCTACTTATATTCTCGATAAGATAGTCTACCCCGGATACATTAAAACATGGATTTAAAGCGGCTGAACAAGTAATTATCTGTGGTATATCTTATATCATAACACGGGTTCGATTCTTGGATCGGGCTAGTTTTTAGAGAGAGAAACACTAGAGAGAGAATAGTTTAGAGAGAGAAAGTGTTTCTTGTAAATGATTATTTGACTAGCTTGTCTCTTCCAAAGTTGGAAGAGACTATATATAGTACTTACAATATATCGGGTATTTGAACCCGACTTAAACCGAACAACGTACTATAAACTATTAAACTACGAGCTATATGAAACAGTAAAATACACGGGGTGACCGAGTCTTTTTCTAATATCCAACAATCTCCCCCTAAGGGAGGTCACCCTGAAAATGCCAAACATTATTACTTCCGTCATTAGCTCGTGGACATTTAATATCTTGAACGTTTGGTGTAGAGATCTTTTGATTTATCTTACACATGTCTTTGACTGTGATCTTGAGCTTTCTTGAGATCATTGCCCAAACATAATCTTACATCATCTTGTAATGGTTCGCCATCTTGTGCACTTGTGAATGAATACTTGACATCAGAGTTTGCGGAAGCTTTGACACCTTTATGAGGTTTTTCATAACATCATAACAAGTGTAGGTCGTGTCTGAACATTTGGTTATTTACTTGACATCTCAGGAACTGGGACTTTCCATCTCCATCTCCATCTTTACGATATCCTGTAATGAAACAGTTAGTAATAAAGAGAAAATTGATTTGAAAAGACAGTCTAAGTGTTTCCTATAAAAGACTTTTGTAACACTTCGAAAGTTTTGATTGTTTGTCAAATGATGAATAACCGTCAATTCTTATACTGGAACAAAGTTTGATTGCACACAGAATCGCACCATTGTTCTTTCCAGTTGACACAAGTTGATTCTTGTAGAATCGCACAATCACTACCTAGAGCTTGTTTTAATGTTGGCTCTAGCAGGATTTCCAGTCTTCATTTGTGAAAAACTAACGATTCACTCGATGTCCTGCAATATCACAAGGGATAATGCCTAGGACTCTTAATATGGACTTGTTTCCCACAGTTGTGTGAAACACAAAACACACTATATTGGATATGTGTCCCTAACGAGAATTAAACAGACGATCTCATGGCTCTAGACTCTATAGAAGTGCTTTTGGTTTTTAATTATCAGGAGGCTGGAGAGACTGCACCACCTTTTTCAATATCAACAAACTCGTAGTGAGAAAGTTTATTAGATAACGTATTTAAACTCCGTGAAAATGAAACAGAAATCTTATTGAAAGATTCTGAGTGCTGGGGAAGGGTTGTGTATTGCATCCACTGGGAATCCAGATGACGATCTTCAATGTCAGCATTCATCTTAAGTGGATTCTGGCAGCATAAGAATTGAACCCTGGTTTCTGCCTAAGTGGAAAGAAGGCTTCTTTCTTTACCAACCCTTTATCCTTACAATTCTTTAATTCTTCAACCCCTTCAGTGCTTACCGAGACTTCATGACTAGAACCTTGTTGGGTTTTGATTCTAGTACTAGCTCCATCTCAGTCGGCACTTTTCCCTTATCTCACTTTACTCCTTTTTCATGTTATACCTTAAGGAACTTCTACACTAACTAGTGATTTGTCCCTAGGGTAATCCCTCAGTTTTGTTTGGATCACGAATAGTACCTAACCTTACCAACCTTATAACTCCAATTAAGTAAAATGCATGGTCGGTCTTTGGTACAGGTCTCCTTTCATAAAACCATTGAAAATTCAATTGAGGCACATTAATGATATAAATATCCAAGCTTTAGTACCTCGATTCGTTTTTGATTTTCGAAACCTAACGGAGTCCCCCCTCCAAAATGTGCCTCGGTATTTCGAAATTTGTTTTAGCACGTTAGGCGAGTATAGAGTCTAATAGTCCAGTTATTATTATACAACATATTTTAATCACATTTCTCCCCTTATCAAAAATTTAAACCCTTTTACATATTGATATCAATTGATTTAAATATGTTATAAAAAAATTTGGGAGAAAAAGTGTGGCCTTAAATTCGCAAAGTCGTGGTAAGAGAACGTATAACTGCTCCCCCATCAATCGTTGAGGGATATAAATACTCCAACACCTAACCATCAATAGTTTTAAACTATCTACTAATTTACAAGGTATAATATTTACAGTAAGAAAAAGATTGACCTTTTGATTGTACTGAGATGTCGTCACGTTGTTCTGTTGATCAGCCTGTAGTCAATATCTCTTACTCTTCCTCCAACAAAGCTTTCCAGACTTCGATAGATCCTTCTGATCTGTAGTCTTTTCTCGATAGCTGTGATGAAGTCTTTGCTTCTTCTCTTGTCATCCTCTGACCACTTCCTGGTCTCCATGCCCTTATTGTACTCGAACAGATGAAAGTCTTTAACCATTTGGTCCAGCTTTTCCATGACTCTTGTCAACGTCCCATCACTAAACTTGTGAAGCTCATTCAGCCTCATCAACTTTCTTTGATTATTTCTGTCTCTGTAGACAACTGCTCTTGGCTTGGGGACGATCGTATAGTCTTCTTTGAAGTAATAGTCGGCTGCATCCCAATTAGGACGTTCAAGGTTGACCTTTGTTTGATAGCTTTCAATCCCGAGTTGCAAGTCCCCCACACGATTCCTGATCACCAGGTTTCTTATCCACATGTTGACGGCAGTGTGAAGACTAGTCTTGTCTGTCTTGGGCAGATGGTTGAGCTTTTCTTGGATATTAAGAAGGAACAGATCTTCAAAATCGTTTGGATGAAGATTCTTGAAATCCTTTTCCGAGATCTTGTATTCTTGGCTCTTGGTAATCAACACGGCGTAGAATTATTTCTCTTAGGTAGTTGTATCCGTATTTTTCGAATACCTTGACACTGATCACACTGAGAATTCGCATGTGCGATCTGACTGCTTCACGATCTGAGGACTCACTGTGTTTGTTGATATAGAATTCCTTCCTCCTAAACCACCAGTGAGTGATGCCATAGACCGCACTGATGTCATATTCGCGTTCACTCTCAACCCATAACGATGGAACTAGTTCTTCAAGGCCGAAGTCGAGGTAACGAGCGGCTTTAAGCTTGGATATGGATAATGCAATTCTTCGCTCTTTGTCACCTGTCAGAAGATAGTCCAGATCCCTGTTGAAAAAGAATTGCGGTTGAATGGATACCTGACCTGGTGGACCTCCCAAAGGCAGTGGTTCATATATATTTCTCAGAATTTGATGACCCTCAGGATTACTCCAATCGACCTTATTTGTCAGCAACTTGTGGCATTCATCCATCTGATATTGGAGAAAGACACTGTTCTTGTGAAAGGCTTTAACAAGGTTGAATGTTGGTCCTTCTAACTCAGCTTTGCAGAGCTTCTTCTTTCCTGTTCATCTGCAGAACCATTTGATGAATGACCCAATATCATACGTCTTCCTTTGAAGCTTATTTTCCTCAAGAACTTTATACGTTGTGGCGTATGCATTTGCCCAGTTATGTTCTGGTTCCGGGAAATCATTCAGGGGAATGGTCCATTCTGGTTCAGGTGTAACAGGTCTCTCGCTTTCTGGAATCGGCTT
>BQNB010073479.1:0-27055 GCA_026074375.1 Tanacetum coccineum
TTTAAAAAAACGTGCGAAAGCGTAAAAGAACAAACGTGAAAAAAAGGGGTTCGCACGTTTTGTTCTTTTACATTTTGTTTTTTTTACGCTTTCACATGTTTTTTTAAATCTCCGTTCATTTTTTAAATCGTACTAAACGTAAAAAAGGTAAAATAACAGAGAAAACGTAAAAAGACATAAAATACAGACGAAATCGTACGAACACGGTTGAAATCGTACGAAAACGTAAAAAACCAGACGAAAACGTAAAAAAACGAACGAAGACGTAAAAAACGTGCTAAAGCGTAAAAGAACAAAAGAAAACGTAAAACTAGACGAAGTATTAAGAAACGGACGAAAACGTAAAACAATGGACGAAAACGTAATAAAACGTACGAAAGCGTAAGAAACCAGACGAAAACATAAAAACACGGGCGAAATCGCAAAAAAACAGACGAAAACCTAAAAAACCAGACGAAATCGTAAAAAATGGACGAAAACGTAAAAAAGCGAGCGAAAACGTAAAAAACAATATAAAGAAAATCATATAAAGAAAATTATTGTTAAAGGACTAACGATGCAAAGCGATCGTTAGCTAAATGGACTAACGTTGCCACATAATAACTAACGGTACAAACGTTTGGTTCAAGTCGGTTAAAAATTTGAAAGTACGTGGGTTTCAGTGTTAATACAAAAGTAAAGGGTTCAAGTCGGGAAATTTTAAAAAGTACGTTGGTAATTTATGACTTTTACCCTTTAATGAATGAAAAGTTGGTTGATTTAGAAAAAATAGAAAAGAAAAGAGTTAATTATATTTTTGTTCCTTGTGACTTGGTGAATATTTTACATATGATCCAAATTTTCAAAAAAAATTAATTTTAGTCTAAAAGTGATACTTTTGTTTCACCTTCAATCCAAAAAGTATCACTTGTGGTTTAAATTTTCAATATGTTTGGACTGAAAGTGAAACAAAAGTATCACTTTTAAACTAAAACGAAAACTTTTTGAAATTATATATATAATCATTTGAGAAGGGTTGACTTACTATTCATTTTAAGCACTGTAGCTACAGTGCTACAGTGCTGGGCCAAAAAGAAGCCCAAAAATTTGGGCCGGCCCAATTAGGATTTTTTTTTTTTAAATTTGTTGGCACAAAATAGGGAGGAAAAAAATGTTACAAAAGTACCGACGCATTCAGATAAAAAAATATCCGCGGTAACATTTCCGAATTGACTTAAACAGTGTCATTTTACACCATGAGACCAAAAAAATAAATTCGCAAAAAAAATAAAAAATAATAAAATAATAAAAAAATAAAATTTTAACGCCACGCAACAACGCGTATGACCATAAAAAACTACTAAACGCGTATGACACGTAACACGATCCAAATTGCCGATACCTGATCACAGAAGGAATCATTCATTTTCTCCGTCATGTATTTTACGAAAATATGTATGTAACTCATATTGTATTTGTTTTCAATGAGGTTTTCAACCCGTGCTCTGTCACGGAGCGTGAGGGACTAACTCAAGGACTATTTTCATAAATTGTTGATGAAATATTTTACGGAAATAATCCTTGGGTTATTATTCCATTGCAAAGTTAGTCCTTACATCTAACTTCGCGACGCAACAATAACCACAAAGACTATTTTCGCAAAGTTTAGTTTTATTATTTTAATCGCTTAGGAATTGTGTACATTGTTATTAGTGAAGACTCCTAAATGTTATATATATTAATTTAAAAAAAAGATCTTGTAAATTTTGATTGTGATTTTGAAATTTTAAGGAAGAAAATGAAATGCACTATTGTGATCAAAATGAAATGAGGGGGTTTATTGGGTTTTGTGATAGTTGGGAGGTAGGTTATGTGGGCGGGAACAACTAAATGACGAATATGCCCTCACGTTGGATGACACGTGATGGAACTTAACGGGCAAAAGTAACGATCGTTAGCTATAATGATTAGGTTGCAACAAAAAGATACTTTATGGACATATGAAATACAAACTAAGTTTCAGTGCAAAAATCGCAAACCTTTTTTTATATGTTGAATCGTGTAAAGGACGTGGGACTCGTATGCAGCCAAAGATGAGAACCGGGTAATTTGTTTTTTTTTGTTATTTGTTGTTTTTTATATACGTAGTAATTTGTATTTGAGTAAATTGCAAAAATGCCTCCTTGTGGTTTGGCCAAATTGCAGATTTGGTCCGTCAAATTTCAAAATTGCAAAAAACGTCCTTATTTTTAAGGTTTGATTTCACTTTTGTTCCTTGGTCGACTTGAAATGACTAAAATACCCCTCTGCAATTTGGCCAAACCACAAGGACCATTTTTGCAATAATAAAAAAATAAAAATTTGAAAAAAAACTTGTAAGATTTTTTTTTAATTTTTTTATTTCGGTTTCAGTTTACGAGGAATTAAAAAAATTAAAGTAAACTGAAACCGAAATAAAAAAATTTAAATTTTTAATTTTTTTTATTATTGCTCGTAAACTGAAACCGAAATTAAAAAAAAATTAAAATTTTTAATTTTTTTTCGATTTTTGCTCGTAAACTGAAATTGAAATAAATAATAATTTTTTATTATTATTAATTGTAAACTGAAACTGAAATAAAAAAAATAAAAAAAATTCTTACATATTTTTTTTAATTTTTTCAATTTTTTTATTATTGCAAAAATGGTCCTTATGGTTTGGCCAAATTGCAGAGGGGTATTTTAGTTATTTCAAGTCGACCAAATACCAAAAGTGAAACCAAACCTTCAAAATAAGGACGTTTTTTTCAATTTTGAAATTTGACAGACTAAATCTGCAATTTGACCAAACTCCAAGGACGAAAACATAAAAAAACGTAAGATACAGATGAAATCGTACGAACACGGTTGAAATCGTACAAAAAACATAAAAAAACAGACGAAAACGTAAAAAAACGGACCGAAAACGTAAAAGATCGGAAGAAAACGTAAAAACAGACGAAAACGTAATAAAACGTACGAAAGCGTAAGAAACCGGACGAAAACGTAAAAATGCGCGAAAACGTAATAAAAGGGTGAAAACGCAAAAAAACAGACGAAAGCGTAAAAAACCAGATGAAATCTTAAAAAAACGGACGAAAACGTAAAAAAGAGCGAAAACGTAAAAAATCATATAAAGAAAATCATGTAAAGAAAATTATTGTTAAAGGACTAACGATGCAAAGCGATCGTTAGCTAAATGGACTAACGTTGCCACATAATAACTAACGGTACAAACGTTTGGTTCAAGTCGGTTAAAAATTTAAAAGTACGTGGGTTTCAGTGTTAATACAAAAGTAAAGGGTTCAATTCGGAAAATTTTGGAAAGTACGTTGGTAATTTATAGCTTTTACCCTTTAATGAATGAAAAGTTGGTTGATTTAGAAAAAATAGAAAAGAAAAGAGTTAATTATATTTTTGTTCCTTGTGACTTGGTGAATATTTCACATATGATCCAAATGGCGCGACCACCAAAGTGGTGCGCCGTTGGCAAATCTCGCGTCAAGTTTGGATCTGAATGAAATAACGTTGTTTGTTTTTTTATAATTGTCTGAATGATTTTAAATGTCCTTTTTCTAAGTATAAATTATAAATAAACGTGTTGTGGCTAACAATATTTCGAGGTTTTTCTCATTCACCGTACAGTATACACACTCACAAACACACTAGACGTCACCTTTTCATCTACCTAACGGTATATATTTCACCAAGTCAAACAACCATCTCTTTGGTACAAAACAATTATGCTAGGTAGATAGGTACTCACAAACACTTGTTTCTATAGCACGAAAATCCATAAAGAACACAACTGTTTTCGGATTTAAGATCCTTACTAGGGTATCGGGTAGGTTCTTTTCAAGATTTTTGTTTTTTGATCGATGATGGGTTTGATATCAAACTTATATAAACTCGAAATATTTTCTTAGCAAGTTGAAATCTGAGATCTTGGGTATTTATTCAAGGGTTAATGGCATTTAATAGCAACGTATTTTTCCATTTGTGTCATTATCGGATACGAACCCAAAAAAGTACCACAATAGCGTATCAAAAGGTATGGTGCGAGTACATTGATGATCGTTACCTTACGACTGTTCACGATAAACAAGTCATAGAAGAACCTACACCTATCTTATACCATACTCGCCTTTCTCAAGATGGAAAATTCCGCAGCTTATGTTTCCATGTTATTGAATCCAAACAAACTGAAACTGGAACTCCTGTTACTTATGTCTTGGAGCCGTTTTTGGAGTTTTTGCGCAAGAAACCTCTGAAGAAATCTTTAGAAGTGCGAATTCACGTCCGAGGTTCATGTAATGGGCTGATGTTTTTGTCACAAGACGATGGTTATGCGGTAACCTCGTTGGTTGTGGTCCATCCTCTAAAGAAAGAATGTTACAAGGTTCCACCTCTTCCTATGCGTTTTGATTTGTCCATGTTCCGAGAGTCATGTGGGCTTGGTTTTGATGCTTCCACCAACACTTTGAAGATAGTGTGTGTTTTGCTTAAAGATCATGGCGCAGTAAGGAAAAATCTATGCACACTGGTGCATGAAATTGGCACAAACTCATGGCGGGAAATACCCCAAGTCCCGCCTTATCATATAACGGGTGGAGCCGTATTTGCTAATGGTTTTTTGCATTGGTTGGTTAGTCATATTGACATCATGACCGAAGATGGTGGAAGACCTGTAATACGGTTTGATGTAGAAAAAGAAGAATTTGGGCTGATTGATCCACCCAAAAGAATGTGCGATATATGGAGAGGTCACAATAGCTGTATTGACGATCACTTGGTTGATCTAAATGGTGAAGTTGGATTTGTGTGTGTTAGGACCATGGAAATTTGGGTATTGAAGCAAAGAATGGGTTACCATACTGCTCGGCTTGAAAATACAATTGTTCTGTTGGCCGCATAGACGTTTTTAGGGTTTGGAATAAAAGACGGGGATATGCTAATAAGAAACGGTAGGCATTGGTATAAGTTCTTCATATTCAATCTCAAAAGTGGATCGTTCTACATAAAACCAGCTGTGCTTCAATCCATGTAAAATGATGTGACCCGAATATTTTTATGCATCCCAATAAGCTCTTTTCAATCCATGGCATTGGCACAAATTCGTCCCCGTTGAAAAAAACAAATTTGAAAAGAAGTTGCCAGCATTTACTATCTTGTTATTAGGTATTAGAATTCAGATTCGTGTATCGTTGCTTTTCAATGTTTTTGTTCCAGATTTGTATTTCAGTGACTGGTTTTTGTATTTTGTTACATCTATTTGATTGCTTTCAATAAATGAACATGTATTGCATCATCAAAGCTGAACTTTTTCTTACATCTATGAGTCTAACTGCTTTCACCATAAGTCATCTTTAAGACAAGGCGGGACGGATTAGCTATCGTGAAAAAGTTTTTTCGTGCCCACACGTCATGGTTTTAAAGAAAAAAAGAAAAGTGACGGGATGGTTTTAAAGGAGTGTCAGATGAGGAATGTGCATATACAACTAACTCTATGGATCTTTTGGAGATGCAACTTCAGTTTAATGTTGAAAGAAAAAAAGAAAGATGACGGGATGGTCCAACTCGCCTGACCCATCAGTTTTGCCACCTCGATTATATCCCCAGGATACGAGATTTGATTTATTTGATCAATCGTGTATTATATAGAAACAAACCTCATCGTTATAAGAAGTTTAGTGTAAATCAATACAGAAATTAACGGAATATATTGAAAGTACACAGGGTATAATTTCTTCGAATAATAGCAACTACATAGGTGATGAATTGCTAGTAAAACGCCTCAAAAAAGTCTCATGCATAGCTACTAGGCTTAGTAGACATTATAACACTCACACCAAATCATCTCTCGCACTCGTAATCAAATATATTTATAGTAATTGCATAAACTTCTGTGAACCGATGAAAACTTTACTTTTGGAAGCTAAGGCTAGAGAAAAAATCATCCATGTCTGCGGTTGCTGAAGTTGAATAACCAATGGATTTGCCGAGCCCAGATCCTATACCCATCGCTCTACCCATATACAGTGAATTTAGTAGTCCTTTGTCCTTTTCTTCGGTTCCAGCTGACAGACCGCCAACAATCCCCACATCCGTCAGATCCACCTTCTTGGCTGCCACCACAAACATATAGTTATAATAACATGCAAAACCATTTACTTATCGTTTTAAAGTAAGATTTAGACAATTATTAAACTAGCTGTGTTTCTGTGGTCATAAATACATAAATCAGCGACTAAGAAAGAAAAGCTTACGTCCGGATATATTGAGATCAATTAGTCCACGGCTCAAGGAATCAGCCCAAACTCTAGATTTTACTTGGAACCCATCCTTTTTCGATGATGCAACAGAAGTTTTATGATTTTGATTGTTTGAGCTGTTGCCGCTATCCCTGGAATTCTGGGTAGTTGGCTCTGTGGATGATGCTGAATCAGTATGAGAAGTACGTAAATGAACCAAAGAAGTCGGAAGTATCAAAATTGTTCATTGGAACAGCAGCAAATGGATCAACTAAGTGGATGTTAGATTCTGCGGGCTTCGTCTCAGGTGCCACTACTTGTTCAGGAGCCGCAAAAAAGTCTACAGCTGGAGAACTTGCAGCCGCAGCAGGTGGAGACGCAAAGAGATCACCTTTAGTCTGCATAATTCATAATATGCCAACAATTTTATTAAGTAGTAGCTAAAACTTCTGCAAAAGCAATCATATTTCTGACACCAACTATTTATTTATGGCTCGCGATTTATTTGGTAATTTCAGTCTATGTATTATCTAGTTAGTCGTTTGGAAGCCGTGTTTTGAGCTTGTTCAAACACGTTGCTAGTTGATATCATAGAGTGATAATGACCCCCCACCCCTTCTGTCATGTAAATGTAATCAGACTGTAATTTGTTTTCAACTGGGTTTTTCAACCCGTGCTCTGTCACGGAGCGTGAGGGACTAACTCTGAAACGAACTGACCCCAAGGACTATTTTCGTAAATTGTTGATGAAATATTTTACGGAAATAATCCTTGGGTTATTATTCCGTTGCAAAGTTAGTCCTTACAACTAACTTTGCGAAGCAACAATAACCACAAAGACTATTTTCGCAAAGTTTAGTTTTATTATTTTAATCGCTCAGGAATTGTGTACATTGTTATTAGTGAAGACTCCTAAATGTTATATATATTAATTTAAAAAAAAAAGATCTTGTGAATTTTGAATGTGATTTTGAAATTTTAAGGAAGAAAATGAAATGCACTATTGTGATAAAAATGAAATGAGGGGGTTTATTAGGTTTTGTGAACAACTAAATGATGAATATGCCCTCACGTTGGATGACACATGATGGAACTTAACGGGCAAAAGTAACGATCGTTAGCTATAATGATTAGGTTGCAACACAAAGATACTTTATGGACATATGAAATACAAACTAAGTTTCAGTGCAAAAATCGCAAACCTTTTTTTATATGTTGAATCGTGTAAAGGACGTGGGACTCGTATGCAGCCAAAGATGAGAACCGGGTAATTTGTTTTTTTTGTTATTTGTTGTTTTTTATATAATTTGTATTTGAGTAAATTGCAAAAATGCCTCCTTGTGGTTTGGCCAAATTGCAGATTTGGTCCGTCAAATTTCAAAATTGCAAAAAACGTCCTTATTTTTAAGGTTTGATTTCACTTTTGTTCCTTGGTCGACTTGAAATGACTAAAATACCCCTCTGCAATTTGGCCAAACCACAAGGACCATTTTTGCAATAATAAAAAAAATAAAAATTTGAAAAAAAACTTGTAAGATTTTTTTTTAATTTTTTTATTTCGGTTTCAGTTTACGAGCAATAATAAAAAAATTAAAAATTAATTTTTTTATTTCGGTTTAAGTTTAAGAGCAATAATTACAAAAAAAAAAAAAAATTTTATTTCGGTTTCAGTTTACGAGGAATTAATTTTTTTTTAAAGTAAACTGAAACCGAAATAAAAAAATTTAAATTTTTAATTTTTTTTATTATTGCTCGTAAACTGAAACCGAAATTAAAAAAAAATTAAAATTTTTAATTTTTTTTTCGATTTTTGCTCGTAAACTGAAATTGAAATAAATAATAATTTTTTATTATTATTAATTGTAAACTGAAACTGAAATAAAAAAAATAAAAAAAATTCTTACATATTTTTTTTAATTTTTTCAATTTTTTTTATTATTGCAAAAATGGTCCTTATGGTTTGGCCAAATTGCAGAGGGGTATTTTAGTTATTTCAAGTCGACCAAATACCAAAAGTGGAACCAAACCTTCAAAATAAGGACGTTTTTTTCAATTTTGAAATTTGACAGACTAAATCTGCAATTTGACCAAACTCCAAGGAGGAAAACATAAAAAAAACGTAAGATACAGATGAAATCGTACGAACACGGTTGAAATCGTACAAAAAACATAAAAAAACAGACGAAAACGTAAAAAAACGGACCGAAAACGTAAAAGAACGGAAGAAAACGTAAAAACAGACGAAAACGTAAAAAAACAAACGAAGACGTAAAAAACCGGACGAAAACGTAAAAATGCGCGAAAACGTAATAAAAGGGTGAAAACGCAAAAAAACAAATGAAAGCGTAAAGAACCAGATAAAATCTTAAAAAAAACAGACGAAAACGTAAAAAACGAGCGAAACGTAAAAAATCATATAAAGAAAATCATGTAAAGAAAAAATTATGTTAAAGGGACTAACGATGCCCAAAGCGATCTTTAGCTTAAATGGGACTAACGTTGCCACCATAATAACTAACGGTACAAAACGTTTGGTTCAAGTCGCGTGAAATTTAAAAAGTACGTGGGTTTCAGTGTTAATACAAAAGTAAAGGGTTCAATTCGGAAAATTTTGGAAAGTACGTTGGTAATTTATAGCTTTTACCCTTTAATGAATGAAAAGTTGGTTGATTTAGAAAAAATAGAAAAGAAAAGAGTTAATTATATTTTTGTTCCTTGTGACTTGGTGAATATTTCACATATGATCCAAATGGCACGACCACTAAAGTGGTGCGCCGTTGGCAAATCTCGCATCAAGTTTGGATCTGAATGAAATAACGTTGTTTGTTTTTTTATAATTGTCTGAATGATTTTAAATGTCCTTTTTCTAAGTATAAATTATAAATAAACGTGTTGTGGCTAACAATATTTCGAGGTTTTTCTCATTCACCGTACAGTATACACACTCACAAACACACTAGACGTCACCTTTTCATCTACCTAACGGTATATATTTCACCAAGTCAAACAACCATCTCTTTGGTACAAAACAATTATGCTAGGTAGATAGGTACTCACAAACACTTGTTTCTATAGCACGAAAATCCATAAAGAACACAACTGTTTTCGGATTTAAGATCCTTACTAGGGTATCGGGTAGGTTCTTTTCAAGATTTTTGTTTTTAGATCGATGATGGGTTTGATATCAAACTTATATAAACTCGAAAGATTTTCTTAGCAAGTTGAAATCTGAGATCTTGTGTATTTATTCAAGGGTTAATGGCATGTAATAGCAACGTACTTTTCCATTTGTGTCATTATCGGATACGAACCCAAAAAAGTACCACAATACTCATCCAACTTTTAAAATTTGTTTCATTATCATACATTTGCTTACGTGGCCATAAAGTCAACCGGATACACCAGTAAAAAACAATCATCAAAATCTTGGAATCAATATCAAGATATATGGCAACAAACAAAAAACAAGAAAGGAAGGATATCACCAAACAACTTGCAATCTTCCTGGGTAAGTAACAGAACTTCCAGGCCTCAAAATCAAGATCCCAACGGTCAAAACCTTCCTTTATATGCAAGAAATCTTCAGTCCAAAAATCGTGACGATCCGACGGTGCAAACTCCGGGGATCAATGAAACACTGCTGCTGGATTTTGGGTGATAGGAACTCCGAAAATCTTCTTCTTTTTATTCTTTTCTTACTCTCTTTTCTCTTGTTTTTCACACTTTATAATGAGCATAAGGATGCCCAAAATAAGGACTAAATGGACCCAAGATGGGCCCCAATGTGTTGGGCTCTTAATCCTCATGGACTAAGAAAATACCCAACATATTAGC
Organism: Tanacetum coccineum; assembly: GCA_026074375.1. Classification (NCBI taxonomy): domain Eukaryota; kingdom Viridiplantae; phylum Streptophyta; class Magnoliopsida; order Asterales; family Asteraceae; genus Tanacetum; species Tanacetum coccineum. Next base: position 10,083 of record BQNB010073479.1, read on the forward strand.
AATCGAAGGGAACCATCGGTTTACAATTTCAAATAGAACTTGGAAGTAATTTTAGCAGCTTTAATATGATGGCAACATCGTCTATGATTCTTTTTTTTTGAACGGCAATTAGAAATTTTATTAAAAAATGCTAGTAAGAAGCTAGCAAGAAAAAGTCACACGCAAATCGATCCAACAGACAAAAGAAAAAAGAAACAGAATAAGTTCTAACGATACAAAACAAACACGCAAAAAACCGACGGCTACTGAAATCAGAAGGGAGATCCCAACGCGACGCCTAAAAAAAAAAGACCTTCCATGGACGAAGCCGAACACCCGTTGAAACGTACCACAAATGCAAAGAGACCTAACCGCCATTCTTTGTTCGTCTCTTTAATGCATTGTGTAGGAGAATAGTTTCTTTTACATTGCCATAATAACTCCAAATCTGTAAATCGCTTGGAAAATAATCTTTCCACATATGTAATTGCGCGAGAGAGAACGACCCTTGAATATTCCTTTTGGGATCTCTATAGCTCCAGCGTTTTTCAGAATCTAGCTCGTCAGTAATTAGAGGACCAACATAATCAAGCCACGTAGAACAAGACTCTTTAGCAATGTTTAGATCATTACCCGGGGGCGTAGATGGAGACACAATGCTAGAATCATTTGCAACTTCTGGGATATTAACTTCCAAAGAGACGTTAGTCGATGGGTTAACATCCGCATTATCTTCAATGGTATCATTACCACGATCACCATCAAAATGATCCTCAAGAATCTCACCTTCCACATTATTAGACATATTATTATTTACCACCCCACATTTCTCAGTAACATTGTTAGAACAATCTTCAATATCTTTTTCAACATCATCGTCCAATTTCTTTCCCATACAATCCTTGACACACCCATCATCCGATTCACCAATGATCTCGCCTTCTTCAAAGGAGTCCACCGATTTACCAGGAGCGTTCATTTCGTAACCCATTTGCTCCTTCTTATCATTGATCTCCCCTTCTTCTTGTGACTCGTTTATACTATGTATATCCTGATCATTTCCCGACGCCTCTGATTCATAATCATGTTGTGAGATGTTGTCTAGTGAAGCAAAATCAGGTACCCAATTTGCAAACTCACGAACTCTAACCTGGTATCTGACTCCCTTGATAGAAACCAGACACGAATCCATGATGTGAGTTTTTATTTTTGTTTTGATACATACCCTTCCATTTGCAATATTTTCATCAGCGTCTTCATCTACAAAAACCGTTTCTCCCCAATTGCCTGCTATCTTTTTAAATGCATTAGTAGTCCATGCATTGAGTGGCAGTCCATCTATTTCGATCCAGATCATTCGCTCATCGGGAATGAAATTATGTGAAACAAGTTTTCGTTGGGTAAAATACAATTCCATCTCCGTATTTTTTTGAAACTTTAACCTTGACTCGTCACTGCTGAATTCAATCCAGAGCCAGAGTCCCCCCATGTATTTGCACTTGAAATCAGAGAATCCCTCTTTTTTTAAAACGCGATAAATATTAATTATTAGATGAACATCCCTTACCTTTGCGAGAACTACACTTGAAGTATCAGATAATTCCAATAAATCAGAGTTTTCGAGGGTGATATTTTTTGTTATTGGCCCAGCCAATACTGGCTTTTGAGTCCCCTCCTTACCATTCAATACAGATGCATAAGATCGTCCTCCCGTTGTGTGACTAGCGTGACCCGTTTCGTGAGGTTTAGTGTTATTCGATTGTTTCTGATGAGATTGATTCGGTTGTGAGTTTTGTTTTCGATCGAAGCGTGCAATTGAAGCAAACAGATGATGACTCCCAATCCAGATCTTGTTTAGATCTTCCAATAGATTCGCTTGATCTGGGTTTTTGATGAAACGAACGAATCCGAAGCGACGACCTGATTTTGATAACTTTCGTGCGATGTACACATCTGCAACCACTCCTTGCCTATCACAAAGCTTCCATAGATCTTTAGAAGACACTGTTGTTGGAAAATTAGTTACAAAAATCGTGATCGAGATGTGGTGGAGATTTTTGGAATTGGGGTGTTGGGATGTTGGATGAGGCCCGTTCATTTGGAGATTTAGGGTTCTTGATTTGGGGTTTTCAATTTAGGGTTCTTGATTTGGGGATCTTTGGTAGATGTGGTGAAGTTTGTTCAAGTATTTAACGGGAAGGGAGTTACACAAGAATAATTGTCGTTTTGTTGAAAATTGTTTTGTTTGTTTATTTTGAACGATTTCATATGATTTTGGTGAAAGTTAATATAAAAACAATTACTGGACAAGATATAGGAAAAAAAATACAAACTATTTATTCGATTAAAACAATAACCGAGAATGAGGCCTAACACTAGCCATATAAAAACAAAAACTATTAACAACGCAGGACCGAAAAAATAAACCAATATAAAAAAAATTGCTCGGCACAAAATAGGAAAAAATTACAAAATACCCGCGACATGATGTCCGAACACATAAGGCCCATATAAAAAAAATCAAAACTATTAAACATGTGAACGAAAAATAAACCCAATATAAAAAAAATTGCTCGCACAAATGAATTTTTTTTACCAAATTACTGATTTAATAAAATAAAATAAATACCGGACATGAGGCAAACACATAAGCCCATATAAAAAAACAAACTATTAAAAGATGGGCCCAGCCAACGCCGTGTCTATTAGCTTGATAAAAAAACCAGAAGAAACTAAATTTTAAACAAAAAACAAAACAAAAAAAAACATATAAAATTAAATTGTCGACCACCAATTTTAAAAAAACCTACGCCACTAACGAAAACATACCCGGCCCGCTGCATCGCCACGTGGATACTTTTTGCTTGTTCTTTATCTAAAACAAGTCGTTAACTTTCGACTAGGGCATGTCAGGATACATGTCGAGTTCCATCTTGGAATTTTGGTATTAAAATGTTGGTCGCATTTGATGCGATTATTATTATTTGTACGCTTACTTGCTTACATTGTATAAAAATTATATAAATACACATGTACATACATGTGAAAATGTTACTTTTAAGACTTTGATTTTTTGCTTATATAATATAAATTTAGTTATACAGGACATGTAGGTAAAATTGTAACTTCTTCTAGCTTATAATACTGTTATTTTTACTTATATGGTATAAAACTTATTCTTACGTATATAATATAAAAGTTATGTAAATATACATGTACATGTAAGTAAAAATGTTACTTCATATAGCCTATAATATAATACTGTTATTATTAATAACTTTTTTTCAGTCACTTCCAAATTCCAACAAGTAAAAAATGAAGATAAATTATTTGCACACTCAATTTTTTAACTGGGACACTCTAATTTATATATTAAACTGTTGTAGTGTGTACTTTTGAATGTGGTTGGGCCAATTTTGTTAGCTTTGGACAAGCCACAATGCTACGATGGTCACCACGAGCCAAATATAACTTGTGGATCCTAATGCATCAAGATTATATAGGATAAATTCAGGAAAAAATAAGTTTATTATAGATGAAGGCAGTTTTTAGTGTGTCAGTGTATGTCATAAAGTATATAAGCCGAAAGTTTCAAATAAGCAAAAAAATAGGTTATGAAGCATGAGCCCAAACCAAAAAAAGCTTAAGCCTGGTACAAACACCCTACGGGTGGTCCACAACAATACTTTTTAAGAGATCTTACAACACGGGTGCTCTTTTTATGGAAACATAGTAGAAATAATCCATATCGATATAGAAAGCTTTATAAAAGTTGTATCAAGTGACTAGGGGTTTTGTAAGTTGTAAAAATTATACTACAGATATATGATGAGCGTAATGAGATATACTACAAAGGCGTGGAACTTTTTTGCGTGTCGTTCAAGGAAAGGGATTTTCGCGCATGTTACGTATATAGTGACGGAATGGTGTGGGGGTTGACAATATTGTAAGTTGAAAAAATGTCTTTTTGTCAACCATATTCTTCCTAAAAGAAATTAATTTTGTCTTGGTATTTGTAAGTTATGCGTCGTGAAACTAGCCAAATGTCATTATTATCAAGAGTTAATTTCATTTTTTGCTCAACCCTCACCTTCATATTCTTGAGCTTTTCAACTTTATTCCTTAACTTCTCAACATGAGTCGCGAGTTCTGGTTTCGGCTCATGATTAAATCATTTGATTTGTGACAAGGGACCATAGTAAGACTCTCACAACGTTGGCACTAGCACCACGACCACATCCCGCCCTGTTGCCTTTGTTTTTCTTCACTGCAGCATCACCTATCACTCCTTCCAACCCCTACACCTAAAACAAAAACATGATTTAAGTTTCTCTAATGACAAGATATAATACGAGCAATTCACTAGATCAGAATGTAATCATACTTCAATTATTATCCCTTGTGACCAAGAACACACCATTTTTAATACAGAACCACAAACAATTTATTCACATAATACAAGCTCGAAAGAAGATACTTCCTTCTATAAAAGGGGTCGGGCCTCATGTAGGATCAGTAAAAAACAAATACAGCAAGCTATGTATTGGTATGTGTAACGAGTTCTCCAAAGAACGTGAATACATTTACTACATTGCTGATATGAGTGCTAATATCTCGTTTAATATCAAGACATGTAAATGGATATCTAGTTTCCTAAAAAGTTGCAACGAATTCACAGTAGATAAACTACATTGCTAATAGGAATGCTTATGTCTTGTTTAATATCAAGAGTAAGGAAATCGACATCAAGTTTCCTAAAAAGTTGCAACGAATTCAGGTTTCCAATATCAGGTTTCCAAGAAAAATATCAGGTTTCTGCATATGACACAGACAAATAATGGTCACCGGAACAGAAACAATATCAGGTTTCCAAGAAAAAGACATAAAATCATAAAAGAATTGGTTTTACCATTTTGACAGACGAGCTAGCACAATTTGCTCGAAGCCGGAACAGTCCAGGAGCATCAGAGGAGAAGCTTTGGATAAGTTGATATAGGCTTGAGAAAGCGGGATGTCGTCGTTTCAGCATCCCATCCGCACTCATCAAACTGCAAAAATAACAAACGAATTTAGAACCACTAAATCACTAGTTGCCATAGATCTACCTTTTAGTATATACTTCCGAGACCACCTATTTTAACAAAGATGACAAGATAATCACCACGCCACATGCCACTCACGGCCAAAATCCATGGTGGCTGGTCCCAATACAACTCACAGATTTTTGTCTTAAGTGAAAGAGAAAATAAAATGTGTTAGTCTGGTGGAGATTTTTAGGGTTAGTAGTGTTATATACAAGTGGGTATTAGGAATTTAGGATTAATATTAATGTGCTCCTATCCGAATTAGACATGCAAATCCAAACCGGTTTTTTAAAAAACCGGTCGAAAAAACCGAAACCGGTTTTTTAAAAAACCGGTTTTTTTTTAACCGGTTCGGTTAAATATAACCGAAATCCGCGCGCTGAGACGGTTTTCGAGGTTTTTAATTCATTACCGGTTTTTATACCGGTTTTAAAACGTTTTAAAAAAAAACACGGTGTAAAACCGGTTTTTCGCGCGTTTAAAATTTTTTTTTTTTTTTCATAACCGTTAATACTTTAAAAAAAAAACAAGGTTTTAACTACTTGATGAGACTGAGTACACTAATTAGTTTTAAAATATGTCACTTAATAGTTTTTAAAAAAAAGTGTTTTAGAAAAGAAACAATTTACTGAGTACGCTTTTATATTCCGATCACTAATAGTTTTAGAAAAAAAATTGTTTTTTGACTACTGAGTACACTAATATGTTTGGGGTGTATGGCCATGTCGAGGCTGAAATGTATTAGTATTTATATATTTTTAGTTGTATAATTTATGGTTAAATAAAAGTTCTGTTGTATTTTTTTTATAGTATGTTGCTGGTGCAATTAAAAAGTATTAATGAATTGTATTTGTTAGTATGGTTCTCGGTGTATTGTTTAATTAAATGTTTGAAATTAACAAGTTTTATTAAAATAATGTTCGAAGTTTTAAATCGCCGCTAAAATACCGAAAACCAGTATAAAGACCTCGATTCCGAGTCATTTATAACCCGAAAAAAAATCCGAAACCTGGTAAAAACCACGCATTCCGAAAACTTTATAACGAAAAAAACCGATATTCCGAACATGTAACCGAAATAAGAAAACCGAATTCTCGCGATAAAAAACACGAAAAAACACGAAAACCGGTTATTAGAAAAACCGGTTTTTTTAAAACCGGTTTTCTAATAACCGAAAACCGGTTTTAACCGATTTTTTTGCACCCCTAATCCGAATGTAGCGTTTAGGATGTAACTGAATTTGGGCTGATTTTCTTATGGGCCGCAAAAATTTGGAGTTACTAATTTATGGTTGGGCTGAATTTGTGTTAGTGGTCGGGGTGTTGATCGGTTGTTATGGGGTTGTTCGATTAAATTTTTTTTGGCTCAACCCGAAAATCGAATCGAACCGAACTAGAATTCAACCGAACCGAACTACAATTCAACCCAACCGAACCGAACCGAAAACCGAATTTGATTTCGGTTAGGTTCTCGGGTTGATCCGAATAACCCAAATTTCACTATTTATTTATATTATGATAAAATTTTAATGGTATATATATATATTTATATGAATTCGGTTTTCAGTTCAGATTGTCAAACCCATATCTAACCCGAGAACCGAATTAGTGTTCGGTTTTGACAAATTTGGTTCGGTTATTCGTTCGGTTCGGTTTCGGTTTCGGTTTATTCGGTTTTTCCGCTCACCCCTAGTTAGTGGTACAAGGTTGTTTTTGCTAGGGGTAAGAAAAAAACCGAAAAAATTGAAACCAAAGCTAAACCAAACTAACAACTGAACCGAATTGGCAAAATCGAACCGAACCGAACTAAAAATTCGATTTTCGGGTTGGATATTGGTTTGACAATCTGAACCGAAAAAAGAATTTATATATATATATATATATATATATGTATATATATATATATATATATATATATATATATATATACCTATATAGGGATGGGTTCTAGGGAAAACCATATTTTGCTAGAAAACCTAGAAAACTCAGAAAACCAAACAGATGCCCTAAAAAAACCAAACAGATGCCCTAATTTTTTCAGACAAAAAATTGGGTTTTTAGGCAAATATGGCCTCGATATAATGTCTGTAAAAAACTAAAAAACCAAACAGATGCCTAATTTATTCAGGCCTATATAAAAGATTTTTTAGGCATCTGATTTAGTTTTTTAGGGCATCTGTTGGGTTTTTTATATAGGTTTTTACAGAGATAAATTCTATGCCCGGGGGGGGGGGGGGGGGGGGCCCGGGGGGGCCATATTTCCTGAAAAAACAATATTTAGCCTGAAAAAATTAGGGCATCTGTTTGTTTTTTAGGGCATTTGTTTGGTTTTTCTGGGTTTTCTGGGTTTTCCACCGAAATTAGGTTTTCTCATGATCCCATCCTAAATATAAAATATAATATAATATATATAATGTAAATATCAAATAAAAAGACGAACTAGGACTGACATAGGTTTAGAATAGGATAGAATAAACATAGATTAGATAACCAAGATATTAATTGAATTGATAGATATAACATCGCTTCAAGTGTTCGACACCCTACTTACCACGAAATTACTATCGATCGGGTACACTGCCTGTTAAAATGTTGTTTTTGGTTTAGTCGGCAAAATATAAATTTAAAACTTGAATCAATAAAATATACACCACACAATGACACATCAATCTCATATTATGGTTGTGTGGTAATTACTCAAAACACTTGGGGAAAGTGCGACATCAATACAATATAGCTTAAACACCTCAAATCATTGAACGATACAATCGACCAAAATACTCCGCGGAAATCTGACAAAAAAGAAATGAGCAAGAACTCGAAAGCCGAAGATAAATAAATCCATATTTTTGAAATCAATACGATATATATATGTATATATATATATATATATATGTATATATATATATATGTATATATATATATATATATATATATATATATATATATATCTGTATATATATATATGTATATATATATATATATATATATATATATATATAGGGATGGGTTCTAGGGAAAACCATATTTTGCTAGAAAACTCAGAAAACCAAACAGTTGCCCTAAAAAACCAAACAGATGCCCTAATTTTTTCAGACTAAAAATTAGTTTTTCAGGCAAATATGGCCTCAATATAATGTCTGTAAAAACCTTAAAAAATAAACAGATGCCCTAATTTTTTCAGGCTATACAAAAGATTTTTTAGGGCATCTGTTTAGTTTTTTAGGGCATCTATTTGTTTTTTTTTGGATTTTTACAGAGAGTAAATCGAGGCCATATTTGACTGAAAAAACAATTTTTAGCCTGAAAAAATTAGGGCATCTGTTTAGTTTTTTTAGGGCATTTGTTTGATTTTTCTGGGTTTTTTGGGTTTTCCACCGAAATTAGGTTTTTTCATGATCCCATCCCAATTTATATATATATATGATAAAGATCAAATAAAAAGACAAATATTCGTGAGAAGGATAAAAAGATTTATTTTTTTTAAAAGTTCTCAAAAAATTCTGAAAAAATTCCACAAGATCGTGTATGTTGGTGCATGAAAAAGTTGTAAAGGAAGTTTTTCTAAAATTAGATAATTTTTCCGAAAAAAAATTATGAAAAAAAACGATTGTGCATTAAATCGGTTTTTTGTGCATCAAAAATTCGTTTTTGTACCCAACTTCTTTTGACTTTTTGCATCAAAATTTTATTGCGCATCAAATTATCAAAAGTCGAAAAATTTGTGCATCAAATTTTTTTTTTGCGCATTAAAAAAACGTATAAAAACTCAAAATTAGAAAAACTTATTTTACAAAAGTTTTATGCACCAACATACCTGATTTAATGGAATTTTTTTAGAATTTTTCGAGAACTTTTTTAAAAAAAGTTTTCTTTTTATCCTTCTCACGAATATTTGTCTTTTTATTTTAACCTTCCTCTATATATATATATATATATATATATATATATATATATATAATAGTAACATAAAGTAAGAAGTAATTCATTACCATAATAAATCCCATTTAGTACAACACACCCTAAGCTCGCTCCAAAGGTCACTGTCACAGAATTAAGCCAAGAGATGGCGACAACACACGCGCCTGCCTACGCATCCGCGAGCCTGACAAAGAAGTAAACCTCGAATTATAGTTTTTAACTTTTTTTCAATTTGGGGATTAGGGTTTCAGTTCAGTAATAATAAGGTAAAAACAAATACCTAACTTTAATGAAGCCATCGAAGAAGCCATTGAAAGATGTGATATATTAAGATATCTATTTATAATAAATAGATATCTTTGCTTAATAAGCAACATTAAACCTAATTTTAATGGACCACAAGGTCACAATTGGGCTTGGGCCACTTATTCATCTACCACTCCCCCGTTGTTTCAACGAGAGTCTTTTGGACGGACAAACTGGATAAAATGTTGAAATCGCCTTGTTCTTTTCTTCTTCTTTCTTTCTTCTTTTCTCCGTTGATCGTTTGCACGAAGATGGACTTGTATTTGAAAACATAATTGTATACTACTTCGTGGTTTCTTCCATTTTCATGACGTTCTTTTTTACGTCATGGCTTACTTTGTCTTTAGGCGGGAGCGGCAATTTGGTGGTCAACTTTGTTGTCAACAACAATGATCTTCGCAACGAAAACACTTGGATGATGGAGAAAAAAATGGTTGATCGAAGGCAACTTAACATATTTTGTGTGTTTTGACGGCTAGGGTGCAGGGTTTATGAATAAAATACGAAAATAAAATCCTAAATAAATAAAAACAATAAAGCGAATAAAAACGGGATCCCTCCGGATCACCGGCAAGTAACCGATGACCGGAGGATATCAATTTTTATTGGTGGATCTTACCAGGAGTTGTGATACCATGAAAGATGTGACATATTGATTGAATAATTACATAAGAGATAACATATTTGTTTATAATAAATAGTTAGCTTTGTTAATAAACCTCATCAAACATAACCCTAATGGACCATAACCCTACAATCGGGTTTGGGCCACTTATTCATCTAACGATGATAAGGTAAAAAAACAAATACTTTTACACAATCAGTCCTTCCTTTGTGACACCATTTTATCTATCCAGTCCCTTTTAAGTAACATTCCGATTTTGTACCATCTTTAGAGATCTTGACCATAACATCATTTTATGATCTCATTGGATCAAATCTTACTTTTCTCGAACCACATCATATTAATAAACTACAAAATTATGTATCAAGTTTTTTTGTATTAATAAACAAATTTTTAATTATAATTTTCGTCTACATTTTTATGATATATGATATTTAATAATTTGCATTTACAATGCCTATTAAGAAAATCACACTATAAAAAAGGTAAGGTTAGGTAACACCTAATACCGTCTTTCACGGGTTATGGGTCCCAATGCCGTCTTTCACGATGTATGTGGGAGGTTGAGATGTAGACCACCATAGCCTTACCTAAGGCAGAGAGGCTGTTTCCGGTTTTACCAAAGGTAGAGAAAATGACCTCCCGCCTTGCAAGGAGTAAGGATCGAACATTTGACCTCTGTCCAGAGACAAGGGTAACCACTTGATCCAACATTGTTAAGAAAATGACACTATAATAAGATCTTTATATACCACCCCATCTTATCATTACGATCTCCCCAAGACGAAAACGATCACACGTAGCATACTGATCTTAAATAAAAAACTTGGTTCTTTTTTATCTTCTTCTTCTTTGAGGTGAGTTATTTTGCATACTAGTTTTTTCCTGCATACCAAGGGACAAATCTTGACCATCCATTTCATTAGATTAAAAAGACATGATTTAAGATTAAAAAAAACATGGAGAGACCAAAAGTGTAAATTTACTAAAACCCACACTACCACTCCCTCATTATTTGTAGTGCTGGCAAATCTTGTCCAAATTGCAATTAATTGATTTTTTTGATATTTTGTACGTATTTTACGTTCTTATACGTTTTTATATGTTTTCGTCTGTTTTTTTACGTTTTCGGCCGTTTTTTTACGTTTTCGTCCGTTTTTTAACGTTTTCGTAAGTTATTTTATGTTTTCGTCTTTTTTTACGTTTCCTCCGTTATTTTACGTTTTGGTCAGTTTTTTTACGTTTTCATCCATTTTTTTAACGTTTCGTCAGTTATTTCACGTTTTCGTCTTTTTTATACGTTTCATCCGTTTTTTTAAGTTTTCGTCAGTTTTTTACGTTTTCGTCAGTTTTTTTACGCTTCGTTCCGTTTTCGTCAGTTTTTTACGTTTTCGTCAGTTTTTTACGTGTTCGTCTAATTTTTTACATTTTCGTCCGTTTTTTTATGTTTTCGTCTGTTTTTTTACGTTTTCGGTTGTTTTTTACGTTTTCGTCAAGTTTTTATGTTTTTGTTTGTTTCTTACGTTTTCGTCTATTTTTTATATTTTCGTCCGTTTTTTAACGTTTTCGTCAGTTATTTTACGTTTTCGTCTGTTTTTTACGTTTTCGTCTGTTTTTTTTTACGTTTCATTTGTTATTTTACGTCTTCGCCAGTTTTTTTTAACATTTTCGTCTGTTTTTTTAACGTTTTCGTCAGTTATTTCACGTTTTCGTCCTTTTTACGTTTCATTCGTTTTTTTTACGTTTTTGTCAGTTTTTTTACGTTTCGTCCGTTTTTTTTAAGTTTTCATCTTTTTTTTACGTTTTCATCAGTTTTTTACGTGTTCGTCTAATTTTTTACATTTTCGTCCGTTTTTTTTATGTTTTCGTTTGTTTTTTTACGTTTTCGTCCATTTTTTACGTTTTCGTCTGTTTTTTAACGTTTTCGTCAGTTATTTTACGTTTTTGTTTGTTTTTTACGTTTTCGTCCGTTTTTTTACGTTTTCATCTGTTTTTTAACGTTTTGGTCAGTTATTTTATGTTTTCGTCATTTTTTTTCATTTTTCATCTTTTTTTAGGTTTCCTCCGTTTGTGTTTGTTTTTTACGTTTTTTGACATTTTCTTACGTTTCTTACGTTTTTTTACATTTTCATACGTTTTCGTCCGATTTCGCACGTTTTCGTCCGTTTTCGCACGTTTTCTTATGTTTTTGCACGTTTTCGCACTCTTTCGTCCGCATTCGCTCATTTTCGTAGGCTTTCTCGCGTTTTCGTCAGCTTTCCAGCGTTTTCGTCAGCTCACGCGCGTTTTCACCAGCTCTCGCGCGTTTTCGCCAACTCTCGCGCGTTTATGCCAGCTCTCGCCCGTTTTCGCAAGCTCTCGAGCGTTTTCGTCAGCTTTCGTACGTTATCCCGTTTTCGTACGCTTTCGCCCGATTTCCCACTCTTTCGCCCTTTTCGCACGCTTTCGTCTACTTTCGCACGTTTTCTTACGATTTCGCATGTTTTCGTCTGTTTTTGTACGTTTTCGTCTGTTCTCGCACGTTTTCACACGTTTTCATTCGTTTTCGCACGTTTTCTTTTGTTTTCGCACGTTATCGTCCGTTTTCATAGTCCGTTTTCATATGTTTTCGTCCGTTTTCGGTCGTTTTCAGACGTATCCATCCGTTTTCATATGTTTCAGTCTGTTTTCTTACGTTTTCGTCGGTTTTTGTCCGTTTTCGCACATTTTTGTCTATTTTCGTCCGTTTTCGCACGTTTTTGTCCGTTTTCAGATGGTTTCTTCCGTTTCATACGTTATCTATCACTGATATTATGCCAAAAACCTTAAAACCCTAACCACTAAACCCTATACCAAAAACCCTAAACCCATAACCACTAGGTATAATATCTCAAGTGGTATATACATAAACCTTAAAATCTATAACAAAAACTCTAAACACCTAACCACTAAACCATATACCAAAACCCTAAACCCCTAACTACTAGGTATAATATCACAAGTGATATATACATAAACTTTAAAATCTATACCAAAAACCCTAAACCTCTAAATACTAAACCTTATACTAAAAATCCTAAACCCCTAACCACTAAGTATAATATCACAAATGATATATACATAAACTTTAAAATATATGCCAAAAACTCTAAACTCCTAACCTAACCACTAAACCTATACCAAAAACCCTATACCACTAACTACTAGGTATAATATCATAAGTGATATATACATTAACTTTAAAATATATACCAAAAACCCTAGACCTTATACCAAAAACCCTAAACCTCTAACCACTAGGTATAATATCACAAGTGATATATACATCAACTTTAAAACCTATACCAAAACCCCTAAACCCCTAACCACCAAACCTTATACCAAAAACCCCAAACCGCTATACACTAAATTTTATACCAAAACCCTAAACCACTAACCGCTAAACCTTATAACAAAAACCTAAACCCCCTCCCTTACCACTAAACACTATACCAAAAACCCTAAACCCCTAACTACTAAACCATATACCAAAAACCCTGAACCCCTAACCACTAGGTATAATATCACAAGTGATATATACATAAACTTTAAAATATATGCCAAAAACTCTAAACCCTTAACCACTAAACCTATAGCAAAAACCTTAAACCACTAACTACAAGGTATAATATCACAAATGATATATACAGAAACTTTAGAATATATACCAAAAACCCTAAACCCCTAACCACTAAACCGTACACTAAAAACCTTAAACCCCTAACCACTAGGTATATTATCACAAGTATTATATATATACATAAAGTTTAAAATCTATACCTAAACCCCTAACCACTAGGTATAATATCACAAGTGATATAAACATAAACTATAAAATCTATACCAAAAACCCTTAACCTCTAACCACTAAACCATATACCAAAACGTTAAACCCCTAACTACTAGATATAATATCACAAGTGATATATACATAAACTTTAAAATCTATACCAGAACCTAAACCCCTAACCACTAAACCCTATACCAAAAACCCTAAACCTCTAATTACTAGGTATAATATCACAAGTGATATATACATAAACTTTAAAATCTATACCAAATATCCTAAACCCCTAACCACTAAACCATATACCAAAAACCCTAAACCCATAATCACTAAACCTTATACCAAAAACCCCTAAACCCCAATCACTATGTATAATATCACAAGTGATATATATATAAACTTTAAAACCTATACTAAAAACCCTAAACCCCTAACCACTAAATTTTATACCCAAAACCTAAACCCTTAACCACTAAACCCTATACCATAAACCCTAAACACCTAACCACTAAACCATATACCAAAACCCTAAACCCCTAACCACTAAACCATATACCAAAACCCTAAACCTCTAACCACTAAACCCTGTGCCAAAAACCTTCAACCCTCCTCCCTAACCACTAATCCTTATACCTAAACCCTAAACCCCTAACCACTAAACCCTATACCCTAAACCCTAAACCCCTAACCACTAGGTATAATATCACAAGTGATATATACTAAACCTTATACCAAAAACCTAAACCCTTAACCACTAAACCCTATACCAAAAACCCTAAACACCTAACCACTAAACCCTATACCAAAAACCCTAAACCCCTAACCACAAAACCCTATACCAAAACCCCTAAACCCCTAACCACTAAACCCTATACCAATACTTTTATAAAGTAAGATTCACCCGTGGCTTAACATTTATTACCCTTGACATTATAGTATCACCAGTGATAAATAAATAATAATAATATCTCATGTGATAAAGTAATATAATGTGACATTAGTCATGGTATTTCACATATAATTAATATCACATGTGATAAATCAATATAATGTGGCACTACCTGTGGTTATTTTTGAAATTCTTAACATGTAATCAATGTTATGTATCACTTGTGATATTATACTGTTAGTAGGATTTAAAAGGTTAAAACATAGTTTTGTAAGAAAATAGTGTTTGAATTTAATTTTCACAAATTATGTTTGATATATGGTTAGAATGGTAAAGATGTTTATTTTTTAATTTTAAACACGATGAACCATTTAATGTTTTACATAAATACTTACGCTCATTTCATGACATCATATTGAGTGTTCGAACGTACAAATATGTTATATCAAATGTGATACTTCAAGTAGGTTTGATGATAAAAAATAAAATTCTTTAATATTCACCAACTTCTATAAATAAACTGTTTTGATTTGGAGGTCCAAAAATTATGTATCATAAATGGTTGAAAAGTTAGGGATATATACTTTTCAATGCCAAAAATGATGAGTCAGTTGAAATTCCACACAAATATTTATACCCATTTTACGAAAGCATGTGAAGTGTTCTAACTTACAGATTAGTGTAATATCACACGTGATATATCAAACAAAATATTACACCGAGAAAAAACAAAAAAATACAAAAAAACGGAAAAAAGGTTTGTCGAAAGTATATGAAAGTGCCCCTCTATTGAAAGATAATTTAATGCTCGTCACAATGGTGTAATTTATGTATCTTAACGTTTTGCGGTTTTTGCGATATGTAATTTTTAAAAATAAGGATAAAAGTGTGTTTTAATTAAAAAACACAAAAGTAAGAAGATGTGGTGGATGTTTTTTAAGGTTTAATTTTATCCATTAAATAAAACTAAATCTTAGATTAATCTTCATCATTAGATCAAACTCAAATGAATGATGGAGATTTGCCCCTTAATATTTAAGAAGAAACTGATATGCAAATGAATTTTTCTCTTCAACCAAAATAAGGTTAAAGCATTGTCAAGTGATCTTTATTCATTGCCTTTTTTGTAATAATAATTTATGTTCATATGCATATTTTACAACATTAAAATGAGTCATTTTTAAGTATGTGTTTTATGTGTGTGTACGTTGTTTTAGATTTAGTAGTCAATTTAGGTTGTCGTCGTAAGTTTGTTGTTTAAGTGCTTTGGTTCATGTTCGTTTATATCAACGTATTTTCTGAATGTTCATTAGTAAGTTATAATATTAGTTTGGTGATTATAGGTCAATGATGAAGAACAATAAATAAAGGGCCTAAAGAATGAAGTTATGTTGATTTGAGATGAAGAAATGACAAACTAGGGACCAAAAGTGCAAACTAAGGAAAGATTTGAACGTAGTCCTTGATCG
This sequence comes from Tanacetum coccineum, assembly GCA_026074375.1. NCBI lineage: Eukaryota > Viridiplantae > Streptophyta > Magnoliopsida > Asterales > Asteraceae > Tanacetum > Tanacetum coccineum. Next base: position 26,160 of record BQNB010073479.1, read on the forward strand.
CGACGTGAACAACCTTACAGGAATTTTGGAGATCTAACGTGAGTACAAATTCGTGACACGAGCAAGGTTACAAAGATTTTTGATATGTAACTTGAGCTCGTTTCGAGCCTTAAATTTTTAGTTTGAGTTCAACTCATAACATATATTAAAAGTTAGGGATAAATTCGTTTTTATAACATGTAAATAAAACTCGAGTCGAGCTTGTTTTGTTAAGTACATTAGGCTCGAGTTTGTTTATATATAAATATACATGTATACACACAAAACTATATGTGATTAACGCATATGTAAAACTAAGAGATTTGAAATCGTTAGTAAATGAGCCCCAAATAAAGCTTGATTCGGCTTGTTTCTACCTTAATTCGGTAATTATACTATGTATATTGTAATTTTGAAAATAAAGTTAATTAAATCATTAACGGGCTTAATGTTAAGTGGTACTACTATTAGGTAGTTGAGATTCCACTTAGCTAAGTTTTGAGTAACATGTCGCACCTTACAAAATCTAAAAAAATACCATTTAACCAAGCTTGACGTATAAAACTACAAAATAATTTAGTGAATCTATTGCATTTAGTAAAAAATTAAGAGCTTTGAGATTGTACCTTGTTGAAGCATATTTCTACCAGGTTAGTTTTGACGACTCTCGTGTGCCGTATGTCGTCGTCTCATGCTTAGAAACGAGCTGTCAATAAAGAAAGAATCTCGAGGCCGAAGCCTCGGGAACCACCCTCCGACGATCAAGTTAGTGCTTTATTGATAAAGGACTTAACATACTATGTGTTGTATGTCAATGTATAAGATGAAGGGGAGAAGTATATTCTAGAGAGAGGAAAATAATTATGTGAGAGAGAGTTAGAGTCAACCTTTAATGAGGGGAGAGACCCCTTATATAT
>BQNB010073480.1:0-32103 GCA_026074375.1 Tanacetum coccineum
AAATCGTTCCAAATCAGACAAAATTGGTCGAAAATGGACGAAATCAGTAGAAAACAAACGTAAATGGTCAAAAACTATCAAAAACGGACAAAATTAGTTGAAAACGGTCGAAAACAAACGAAATCGGTGAAAACGGTCAAAAACGAACGAAAATAGCGGAAACATACAAAAACAGTCAAAAACGCATGTGTCATATCAAAAGAGTACTTAAAATGGTATAAAACCTCAAATACAGTGACCCACATATAGTATAAAATTTTAAAGTACTTAAAATGGTAAAAAATTAAAAGTAAAAAACTATAAGAGTCAATTTGCCCTAGATTTTAATTGTATATCTCTACTATCTTATAAAGCATTTAGGACATATAAAATTAGAAGTCTTAAAATCTTTAAGGGATCAAAACATTTCTTGTTATGGAAGGATTTCAAAACTTGATCGATACTTGTAACATCAAAAGTTGTAACCGTCGTATTAATGATCAAATAAGTGATTTAATATGAAATAAATGAGTAACCACCATATCAATACTTGTAACATATAAAAGTTGAAAAAAGTTATTAATATATACATTAAAATATCAGTTATCAAAATCTTAATATAAAAAAAACTCATTGTTTATGAAAGAATCAAAAAGCTAAACACAAATTAATCATACTTCACATACAATAGATTCAGCTATCTTAGGTTCTTCTATTCCTTGAACCTCGCCTAGCCCCTCGCCAAAATATTTAATTGTGACAACCGTCAAAAATCCAAGCTAACAACCGTTAGTGTTGTGTATCATTCATGTAATATTTCAATTTCATTAATTTTCAATTATAAATTATTTGGGTCATTTTGTGCATAACTTTCTATTTTTGGAACCCTAGTCTAGAATCGTGCCTTCTGCGTACGATTTTAAGAAGACGTCTTAACAACTAACGATATGCTCAAAGGTCATTAAAACAACGTTAATAATCATAAATAAACATAATAGATTCAATTATATGAACTTAGGCCACCTCGTTCATTATAACTTGCAAGTCTCCCGGTAAACCCGTTATTTCGTAAATTTTTATATTTTTGCATCTACGCTTCGTATAGCAGACTTAAAACACTTCAATATGGCCTAAGTGTATAACTTCACTCTTAACTAACATCATTTATCACACTTTACATTTAACCTGCAATAAACTACAAATTATACCTTTTTACACAAAACTTATACATTATAGCATGCAAAATAATACCTACACTTAATAAATTCATACATAATTATATTAAACATAAAAAATCAGTATTCTTGCCTCCCTTTGACCCCCAAATTCGTCCTTCTCACCTCCCGTATCCTCCAATGAGATTAATTGCTTCCTTTCATATATTTATACACTTCACTTCCCCATTTTTACCTAAATTTATCTCACACCTTCATTATTACTCATCCCACCCTTCTCCTAAATATTTCTCTTACTAAATCTGAGATTTATCTTCTCCTCTTCCTCCGTTGTTGCTGCCGTACACCTCCACACACCACCACCTTCATCCAAAAATATTCCTATTAATTATCTATACTAAAACACCATTCTTGGTATGCATGCAAAGTTTGGTGGATCGGATCAAAGATTTGGGCACTTCCTTGGCTATTTTTCTTGAAGATTTGATTGGGTTTTTATAAAAGCAAGTGTGTAATGATGTCTAGCATAATATAGAAGGCCTATAAGGTATTTTGATTTTGGTTTGGTTGCTAATTGGGTCCAAAATACAGCCCTTGTCAAAGAAGGGTTTCTTGTGTTTTTAATCACTAGTTGATTATTCTTGTAAGCCTATAATCTTCTTCTCTATTTTTCTTCTTTTAATGAATGAATTGCATGGCTATTAATTCTGGAAAAATTAAGTTTTTGATGTTTAAAGAGTATGGTAGGATCAAGGATGGCATTGCATGGTGTTTGGATAGGATAGAATTGATGTTTGGATTTGATTTGTTGAAGTTGTTGGGACTGTTTTTACATCAATAGTTAAACAGGTTGTTTACGAAATATTACTCCATACACCACCACCTTCATCCAAAAATTTTCCTATTAATTATCTACACTAAAACACCATTCTTGGTATGCATGCAAAGTTTGGTGGATTGAATCAAAGATTTGGGCACTTCCTTTGTGATTTTTCTTAAAGATTTGATTAGGTTTTTATAAAAGAAAGTGGGTAATGATGTCTAGCATAATATAGAAGGTCTAGAAGGTATTTTGATTTTGGTTTGGTTGCTAATTGGGTCCGAAAATCAACCCCTATCAAAGAAGGGTTTCTTGTGTTTTTAATCACTAGTTGATTATTCTTGTAAGCCTATAATCTTCTTCTCTATTTTTCTTCTTTTAATGAATGAATTTCATGGCTATTAATTCTGGAAAAATTAAGTTTTTGATGTTTAAAGAGTAAGGCAGGATCAAGGATGGCAATGCATGGTGTTTGGATAAGGTAGAATTGATGTTTGGATTTGATTTGTTGAAGTTGTTGGGATTGTTTTTACATCAGTAGCTAAACAGGTTGTTTACGAAATATTTTTGGTAATGAGACCCCTGGGATTTTTTATATATTGATAGGCCTAGTTCTTATGTACATGTGGCTAACTGGATATAAATTTATCTTCTCCGGATGAGTGAGATACGGCCATTTTACCAAAACGTGTCGAATCTGACCTAGTGGTAGGAAATGTAGCATAACTTCATGTTTTTTTGCAAACCTTCTGTAAAAGAATCATTATACCATTAGAGAACCCTTATTAGTATCACCTCCAATTGTTTTCACTTGAATAGCATCCTTAGATTTCAATTTGCGTCCGTTTTCGTAAGCTAAATAAATTTGCCACACCTCGTTTGGGACAGTTTTGAAAAGTTAAATAGAGTAGTGTGTATAGAAAGATTTTTTACTTAGAAAGTTCTGGATAAATTAATGGTTACCTAGATATATGTCTTAGATACACGTACCCATTTGGTTGGGGCGATAACTATTTTGGATGGGTGAGTTATCGTCGATTTTTTAAAACTAGTCAAATCAGAGGCACTGCTGGAAATAAGGGTATAACTTCAGAAATTTGCACTAACTTTTTAAAATAAAAATGTGATACATGTAGAGGACATCTAGGGCTATCATCCCCGCTGATCTCACGTCAATAGCATTTTTAAATTTCATTTTATGTTCGTTTTGGTGAAGCGGATAATTTTAGAAATAAATTTGCACATGTATTGAAGGGTAAAATGCTAATTTCACTTAGGTTCTGAAATTTCCGGGTAGTGAGGGCCCACATTTCTGAAAAATAGATTCATAGAGCTTCTTGTACGCGAAAACCTCGTGCTTATATCTATTACAGATCTTGACTTATACGCGTGTTAAGTTGGGTAAATTTTAGAATCTTGGGTAAATAAAGACTTTTGTTAGACGTAAAACTTATATGGACACTTTGGAAGTTTTGGTTAAGAAGTAAACTTAAGTATATCCTAAAAGTCATATAAATTCAGATTTAGACTTGTGTTTTGAGTATGTTTGACTTATACATCTAGGACGCAATGCCATACTTGATCCGATTAAAAAAAAGTTTTATAAAATTCTTCTTTTATTTCATTCTCTTTCGTGTGAGTACTAGTTGCTTATTTTTTTAAGTTGCGCCATTTATTTTAGGTCGCACTTAGGAGGTTTGATTTACTTGAGCTACTACATTGTTTATTTTGTCGTTTCACAAAAGGTGAGTTCATAACCCCTTTTTACTACTTACTTGTTTTACAAATTCTACGGGGTGAGATTACATGCTTGTTTTACTTTGGACACAAGTGCTTTTTAAATTGTATGATATCCAGATTATTGCCTGAATATTATTGCCTAAGTTACCACTATGCCACTTAAGTCCCCCTTTCTAATCATGAACCGTTAATTACTAATGTAGTAAGCGTGAGTGGTATGGGTAGATCTATCTAGCATGTTTTATCTCAGGTTTTTAGGTATATGCTTGGAGGGAAGCCGCACGGATATGTATTTTGGAGACTCTGCCTTTTTATTTACATTCGACAAACCTTAAACTTTTGAGAAAATATTGCTATTGTAAAGACTTACTCTAAATTTTACAGTCGAGCTAGACAAATTTATCTAAACTTTAACATGTTGGAACCATTGGGTTAGTTTGAAAATTTGTGGGGACCTGTTTGTAAACTCTGATCTTTTGTTGTCGAATGTGAAAACTTATTTTAAAACGACTATTTGAGGTCGTTTTCAGTGACTTGTACTTCTTGTTCCATTGACTCGCACCCCATGTTTACTGTATTCGCGTTGCCGTCGAAATTTGGGAGTGTTACAGATTGTATCAGAGCACCTGCTCATTATGAGAATAATTGGTATCGTTTTTCAAAAACCTATACTATGACTATTTTTCAAAATTTAGAGTCTCTCATCTTGTTTTATCTGATATCCGTGCGCGCGTACTTCCTGGCTGCTTGATATTGTGTATCGTCCCTCGAGCAATACTTAACTATATTTATATAGATAAGTAGATTTATATAAAGTGTTGACTTTTTTTTCGAGTCTCTTACGATTATAAACCCAATGAGTACCACGATCTATTTATGATAAATTTTGAACTATTAACCTGGTCTACGTCTAACACTACCTAATAAGACACTTGTGCCTCACTAAAAAAAAACGATACGCCTAAACATACCACCTCCCTAACACAATAAGCCTTAGAGAGATGACTACACGAACTCTGAACGACCTACTTAACGCCCATGTATCTCGATCCACCTGTTTCTCTAGAGCTATTTTCATGATTTTTCCATAAATCATTTCGGAGAATCTTGAAATTCCGCTATACTTCTATCTGAACCCCACCGTCAGAATTACACTAACGACTCTAGAGTTTAAGAACAACTGCCACCTTTTATACACTCTGGAAACTGATTACGTCGTCGCGTACCCCACTGTCCTAGAAACATGACAGCAAAAGTGAATGCCCAAAAAACTTGCAATGGCACCTTGGAACGTCCTAATTTTGAAACTCGACTCTTTAATTTTCCACCTATCTTTCTTGAGCTTCGGAGCACACCGATGCGCGCAAGACAACAATTATTAGGTTCAGCAGATATCAAATAGACCGAATACGCTCCAATCGTATGGCTAAAAAGTTCTTTTTGGCCTATATTACGAACGGATATCCTAGATTGCCGAGCACCGCATCGACACCAGTTATTTTGGACATGTGGGAGAGGGGGACAGGGACGCTAAGGAGGGGGAGGGGGGGGTATAGGGGGGGGGGGGGGGGGGGGGGGGGGGGGGGGGGGGGAGGTGGGGAGAGGGGGAGGTATTGTGAGTAGTGATTAATGGGGATGTAACGATGGGGCAGGAGGGGAAGAGAGAATCTCGATCATATATAGAGGAATTTTGGGAAAGGCACGGTATTGGAGAATGAAGATTCTAAGAAGTGTTTTGTTTAGAAAGGAAAGAATGGCTAAAACTAAGTAGAATAGGGTCAAAGTTGCAGAAAAAGAGGGGACATGAAAGTTTGTGGTTCCCCTGATGGCGGTCCTGCAGACCTCAGGTGGTCTCATATATATTAGGGGGCAGCCCTTGATTTTGGGGGGCTATTATCTAGGCGTTTTTACCAAATTTTCCAAGGGTTAATTATTTTCTAGAATAACTTAAGTAGGTTAGAAGTATGATTGTGGCATTTCCGTTTCTTCAAGAATCACATAATCTAGCTAAAAGAGAAAAAGAAATCATGTAAATGGTGCCAAGTAGAATCATATAAATGACTTAAAATATCAGCTAAGTTTCATATAGCAAGCATGAGATAATAACATAGATATGTTTTACACGTACTTGAGTGGCCATTGATAGGGGTTAAGAAAATATTACATAGTAATAATGTCTAGTAATAATTCATGAGAAATATCTCAACCATCATTTGAATCATTACTTAAGGTTTCTTCAGAAGATATGTAGATGATAGATTAAAGATGAGTAGGATGAACCCAGGGTTTCATGGATGGCCAGTATGATTTGTATTTTGATTTTTATAGATGAGGATTAATTTTGATGATGTGATCATATAGACGATTTAGAATAATTCCATATGGCATTGGAGAATTTGGTTATTTTTAATATTTTCAACTCATTTGGTTAGAAAGTAGGCAAAGTTGAAAGGAGTACTTGTTGTTAGCCTCAATTTTATTGAGTCAATAAAGGAAGCTCGTTCCTGTGTTCAAGACCTCACTTCGGGGGAGATTGTTAGCCTCAATTTATTGAGTCGAACAAGGAAGCTCGGTCACTCTACGATGGAGCTTCGGTCTTTAATTAGTTAATGTTGTAATAAGATAATATCGGGAATCGGGCTCGATAGATAATCTAATATTGTATATGTTTTGGGTTTAATCCCAAGCAAAACCCGAGCCCGGGTCCTAGTTAAATATCCCGCGCGTCACATTAAATGTGTAGGGGTATATATATATTTAGATATTTTCTAAAATATCTAAATATATATAGATATTTTCTTTTTTAGAAAATATCTAATTTTCATAATATCTAATTTCTTTTCCATCTCTTTTCTCTCTCAACTCTCTCTCTCTACTTTCTTGTTTCGATTCGTGTTTATGAAGTGTTAATCGGGAACCTACAATTGGTATCAATCGCCTCGGGTGGATTTCGTGGTTTTTTTTGTTGTTATAAGCCTATTGGAATCGGCAGTTTGGTTGGGTTCGTTTTGGCATTCGGCAAGCATTTTTTCGTGGCTCATTTTGGGTGTTGCAAACGCCTTATTAGAGCTCATAGTCTCTAGGCGTTAATGGGTTCTTTTTGGTGATACTCGGGTGAAAAGAAGAGAAAAAACGAGTGGAAACACGTTAGGACCGAACGAGTGGTAAAACGTATCAATCGAACGAGAGGAAAACTTGTACGATCGAACGAGTGAAAAACGAGCGGACCGAACGAGTGGAACCGAACGAGCAAAATTTTTTTTGGACCGAACGAAAAAAAATTTGTGTGAAGAAAAGGGTTTCAGTAAAACAGCCATAACTTTTGATCCGTAAGTCCGTTTAAGGCCCGTGACCTCTCAAATCGAAGAGAAAAACGTGACGGATCACGCTGTAACCACCCTTTAGCTGGTTAAGGATTTTTCGAGGCCCAAAAAGCTTGTTTACCATGATTTATTGACATTTTTCAGTTTTTTGGAATTTGTGTTAGACTGGTTTTTGTTCTAGCTCACGGCCCATCTGTATTTTTAGGCCCGTTTCAGTTTGGTGAGCCTATTTAAACAAACAGCTTTAACCCTAGCCAGAAAATTATCTGTTTTTAGACAATTAAATCATTGGCCGCTGATTCCGAATCAAATCATTCACGGTTATCTAGTGATCTTGTAAAATCCCGTTAATTCATTATCGGTTTTGATCATAGACGAGTAAAATCCCGTGAACGTGAATTGCATACAACCACAACATCAATCACATCATATCCACTTAAGATCCAACAAATCTTTTACACTTCATAATTCACGATAAAATGGGAACAAAGGTTACTTCATCTTCGGGTTCAGTTTTAGAGGAACCAGAGATACAGAAACTGCAGATGCAAGCAAAGATTTTCAAAGAAAACTCCTTGAACAAATTAAATGCACTTAAATCAACCACTCAACTTCTCGATTTTCTACGAACATTGACACTAAATCAAATGGTGATACTATCTTGAAGTGAAATGCATCTTTAAGTTCCATATATGCCTACAAAGCGTAACTCATTGCAGCAGTTGAAGCAGCAGAGAACATTCTAAACCAGTAGCTGCACATGAAGAAGTGAGACAATACACAAACATGACAGCAAGAACAAACTTACATCAGCTGAAAAGAAGCTATTTTCTTGATTTGACTGGTATTGGGATGAAATTATACTTCAACTGTTGATGGCATGCAACACTCCAAGGATATATGGACCGCCATTGAAAAGGCTACAACAAGGGAATCGTTGAACGTAACAAAATGTAAAAGACCAATCTATTTTTGGGAATTTGGGAAATTATTCACGGTGAGCGTGGGCGTGCCGGCGAGCGCGCGGAGTGTCGTGAGCGAGAGGGCAGAGGTAATCCCAGTTTATAAACTGATGAATGGAGTTGACAAGAACAAACAGTGCAAGTTTTCACCAATGCAGTGAATGTTCAATTTTCTTTTAACAAATTCAACAACCAGAAGGGTCGAATTGTGACGATTGAGACGATTGTCAGCAAGAAACAGGAAATATACAAATTCTCATATCACAAAGCTGTTTGAAAAACCAAAATGACCATTGAAGCTTTTTAAAAACGAAGTTAATGAATACACCCTATTCTGAGAGATTAGCCCAGAATGCAAATCATTAGCAGTCTTCTTGCCTGCTCAACCATTTTCAATGAGACGTAGCGTATCGGGGGGCGAGGGCACCAAAACCTCAAAATCCAATGCACCATCATACATGAGCAATCTTCTTCCACACGGACCAATGCGTCTACCAGACACAAGATGGTCAAAGAGAGTCCGCCAAACCATTACTCCCTCAATCTGAGTCCGTGAGACCTGAGAAGGGAGCGCGAGGGGGGATGATGGACGATGACCACGGAAGCGCAGGGGGCTGTAGCTTCGGAGATGATTAGAGAGCGAGATGAGAGCATTCAGGAGAGGTGACAGAGATAAGAGGAGAGACAAGACTTGGGCTGCGGCGTGGTTGTTGGGTGAGTGTGTTGTAAGTTTTACTAAGGCGGCGATAAGTGAAAAAGAGAAAGAGTGCAATTGCGGGGGACTCTGGATCCTGAGACAGACTAACTCTCGGAGGGGAGGGAGGGACGGCTGGTAGCAGTGAGGGTGCGGCTACGCTAACACCTGAGAAACCACAAGGCAAATTCGAGTCTCTAATTGCTGAGCGTGCAGTCAAAGCGTGTATCTGCGTAGCACACATGAGTAGGAAAGGATGGCGGGTCAGGCTAGCACACAGTGTACCACACAAACGACAATCTTATCGGTGCAGAGTGTGTGTGGGTGGGTGGATATGTGTGCAAAGGCGGAGTATTGACTGGAAGACAGTAGCTGAGAGATAGAGGATAGACTGGGAGTGTAAGACTGCTAGTTATGGTGTATGTTGTGGGGTGGGAGGTTGCTACAAGAGTTGTGGATACAGTTCTTGGTAGTAACTGGCAAGGGTAGTGTTATGATGAGATCACTATCTGTTTCCGATGGTGGCGCTGTGCATGTATTACTCGAAAAGTCTAGTGGAGTTATGAAGGACGCATACTGGCGGTCTGAGGTTCTCACGAGGTGAGACTGGGGCAAGGAGCAGAGGGGAGATCATTTGAGGTCTGCTTTTCTCAACACCGAGCTCACAAAGAGGAGTGTGAATAGTCTCTAAACAGATTATGAACGCATCTGCTAGCAGTGGCATTGACGATGCATGATTATGAGCTATGCAGAGTCATGCGTTGCCTCTAGTCTCGAACTTTCGATGACAACTGGCAATTCGAGCATAGCTATACAAATCTCGAGAGTAATGACTTTACAGAACTCGACATTGAGAGGTTACGCTGAATGCGAGCGAGAGAGTTAGAAAAAGAGAGAAGGTTTCACGCCAAATTCGCGCGAGAATTACATATTGATTTGCAGTAGAGAGATCGCCTTCTTGAGCGGCTGACGGACTACTAACCGATGATATCCTCACTATAGTCATCTTACCTTTCCAATGTGGCGCGAGGTCCAAACCACGACACACATGGATTGGCTCGTATGCGATGACAATAACTAGATCAGTGTTGCAAGGCCTAGACACAATGTGATACGGACTTCTTGAGCAACCGGGGTGGAACCATTAACGACACATAATGGTTGTATTTGGAGAAGGATTGAATAGCAATGTCATTCCTGATTCATCAAATCTATTACTAAGATAATCAGTTTGATCAAGAATGTTCGGCTGGAATGAGGTGATGAGGGATCGTGGCCTCGCTGTTGCTAAGATGGAGATTGGCTAAGATGGATTGGACTCGTTGATTACATCAGTGTGCCTTACGCGAAACCTGTGGTGAGAGATTTGCAAGCTCACAAACAGCGACTCACTCAACTGCCGAGTATAGACTTCAATGGAGTCGCTACCATAGAGAAAATCAGTGCAGCGACTAAGAGAGAGCTGACAACTACGCGCCTGAGACATTTGACGGCTCCTAGTAGAGATGTAGACTTCTGTGAAATACATTCAGCGTGCTTCTCCTAGGGATGGCGAGTCTAGCGGGGGTAGAAGGGTTATTCTGATTGCACTTCAGACCAACTGACTGAGCTTGAGAAAGTACACAGCCCTTAATTGACCTAACGAGTGATTATAAAATAATTCAAACAAAGTTAGAAATGAAACTCTAGGACTATAGCCTAAGACATTGACATAAAAGAGGTTTAAAAACTATAAACCTATGAAATTTAAGTTGTCTATCAGAAACACGATGAGCTAGTTCAAAAGAGTCTGTTAACTAGGTCACAAGTATGAAGTCAACTCAAGAAAAAAGTAAGGTTATTTCAGATTTTAAAGGTTAAGGAAGGAAAAGACATTGACACGAAGATTGAAATGGACAAACAAATAAAGTTTCTAAATGAAATTCGTTAAAACGCAAATCATCAATTCAGACATTCACATTTAGCACCCTAAATGCCGCAACGTATAATGTTAATGCAACCTTTGTAATCCAAAGTACCTCAAGAAAGCTCCATCTGAAAAGCCTCATTTTGTATGAATTCCCATCTCTCTACTTACTTCAGATCCTGCAAACAGATTTTTGCCCCAATGGGGAAGATACATTGACACTTGAAAAAGAGAAGTATATCAAAATTGGATAAAGACAAAGTGAAAAAAACCCTTTAAAAAAATTTGATTACACATATCAAAAACAGTCTTTATGAAACTTTCAAACCACCATCCAAACCTATCTTGTTCATTGAACGCTGCTAAAGAGAATAGGAAGACAATGTAGATAAAAACGTTTGTTAGACAAAACCAAACATTGCTAAAAACTGTTTGGCTTTCTACCCATGTCTTAAGTCCATATAGTAAAAGTAGACTAGCTTTATAACGAAATGACAAACAACTTCAATCATTTTAGGAACAATTTGTCAACAAAATGGTCTAATCATACTAGTAGTGCATTTCCCTAACCCAACTGCTAAGAGTATGGAAGATTTGATCAATTTTGTTAATGCCTCTTTCAGATAAAACTATACTGACAGTTCATGTTTTGTCATGAAACAAAAAAGGAAATGAAGACATTTGGAGTACTTAATCCTTTGAAAATGACTTGACGAACTTGAAACAAAGAAGGCTGAATTTAAGTGATTTTCACACACGATAGTGCATCTACTACTAGAAGAGTGTGATGTCTAAAGAAATTGTTACATGTTCACATTTGCTATTCTATGTCTCATTTAAATGCTAATACTGAGTTGCAATGCATATATCTTCCATAAAGTGGAAGAATGGTAATGTCTTTGCACTAAAGATTCGAAACAAACTGAATCTGTTAACAAAGAAGTTCATACTAATTTTGTTAAAAATTTTTCTAAAACTTGAAAAACCACTCGATATCACCCGGGGGGGGGGGGGGGGGGGGGGGCCAACCCACTCTTGAACTTTCTTTACAACATTGTAAAGAACAGATGAAAAACAACCCAGTTTGCAAAGAAAATGCTTCAAATGTATTTCGAAAAGAACGTGAACAATATCATGAAATACAAGATTTTAAAGCTCAAATGCAAGACAAGAACATGGTGATAAATGAGTTAAAGAAACTCATTCTGGTAACAAAAGGAAAGTCTGTGGAAACTCAGTTTGATAAACCATCTGTTGTTCGACAACCAAATGCTCAACGGATTCCAAAACCATCAGTTTTAGGAAAACCGACTCCTTTTTCAAATTCTCCTGAAATGAGAAGTTTTCAAACGAATAAGTCGAGTGGTTAATAAAACTAATGTGTTCACGGATTGTTATTTTAACCAGACACTCAACAGAGTTTGCCACAAATAGAAACCAACGATTCGAAACACAGAATTGCTTCAACCAAGATGTTTAGAATTGCCTCCACCACAACACAACTAGAACACCACATTGCCTCATGCCTTGCTAGAATACTAATCCTCACTGTCTAAATCTTCAGAGTAATTCACACTACTAGTGTTAGCAACCAAATTAAGTGCTATCAAGTTAAAGACAAGGTCGTGCCCAAACAATACACCCAAGTGAAGTTTCAAAAGAAGAAAGTAATAGACCACCATAAGATTTCTAGTATCTCTAAGAAAACAAAGGCCTGTACTGGTGTAATGGAAGTTCAAACTCCAGAACTTCGAATGAGAATGCTTTTAGAGCTGAATGTGGGAACATGTGTTTTAAGTCTAACATTGATGCTGTGTTTCTCGATACTTGAAAGACGTGAATGCTAGAACTAAGAAGCCTAATGAGTGCCTATTTGTGCACAGTAAACCCAAAAGAAAAAGCGAACAAATCTGTTGCAACACCCCATAAAAAACTTTGCATCAGAGTATCCACTATTCAGAAATCCAAGAGTTACTATAAGGAGTTGTATGAGAATACAAATCAGGAATGGAAATGGTGGATAGCTAAGAGATGTCCATCAGGTTATACATGGACACAAAAGCCGCTTAAAACCAAAAAGATATGGATGCCTAAGATGAGCTGTGCGGCGCGCGAGTCGAGTGAATCAACAACTAATAAGTCCCACTAAGACATTGTCTCTAGGATAACTAATGTCTTAAAGATATCAAATTCCTTAGGATCCAATTTGTCCAATGTTCCATCGTCCTCTAATTCTCTTGCAGATTGTACAACTCATCCTATTCATTGTTGACTCTGGATGCACAAAGCACATGACGGGCAATCTCAAGCTGTTGTGTAATTTTGTGGAGAAATTTCTGGGTACTGTTCGTTTTAGAAATGATCAGTTTGCTCCAATTCTTGGTTATGGAGATCTGATTCAAGGGAATGGTCAGATCCATCGTTTATTAACGTCGAATGGCCTCAATCAACAATCTTTCTCGGTTGTTCAATTCTGTGAATGCTGATTTGGAGTTGCTTTCAGGAAATCTACTTGATTTGTAAGATCTTCAGAAACGATTTACAACTGGTAGTCCGTGGATCTGATCTCTACACAATATCTCTTTCAAGAAACAACTTCACCAACTCCATCTGTTTCATGCCTAAAGCTTCACCAACTCAACATGGTTTATGGGATCGAAGACTTCTCACTTAACATCGAAAACATCACCTTACTCCAAAGAAGATATTGTGACAGGCTTACCTAAGTTGACATATGTCAAGGATCAACTTTGTTCGTCTTGTGAAATGAGTAAAGCAAAAAGAAGCTCATTTAAGTCAAAAGCTGTTCCAAGTTCCAAAGGAAGGCTGAATTTGCTTCACATGGACTTGTGTGGTCCAATGCGAGTTGCAAGCATAAATGGGAAGAAGTATATTCTGGTGATTGTTGATACTATTCAAGATACACTTGGACTCTTTTTCTACGATCCAAGGATGAAACCCCATAAGTCTCAAAAGACTTTCTCACTATGAATCAATCGCTATCTTCAAGCTCAAGTTATTACTGTCCGTACTGACAGAGGCACAGAGTTCTTAAACAAGACACTCCCATGCTTATTTCAAAGAAGAAGGCATTGAACATCAAACTACGTACGTCCTCGAACTCGCTGAGACAAACGTCATGTGTCGAAAGGGGGCGTGAGGGGACCGTACCTTGTGATGCTTGCTCGGGAACGATGCGTCAGCTTCTAAGCTTCCATATCATTTTGGGTCGTGAAGCATTTGCAAACCGCATGCAATACCTCAAACAATCAATCATCATTGCCCACTTCATGAAAAGACGGCAAATCACATCATAAATGACAGGAAACCTTCAATAAAACACTTCACATCTTTTGGTTGCTGTTTGTTACATAACTAGATGCACGGGAAAAATCTGGTGATAAGATGAAAGACGAAAGGGAACATCCATGTGCCAAGGTGGGATATTCTACTCAGTCGAAGGATATCGTGGTTTGCAACAAGAGAACAGCTTAATAGTTGAGTCCATTCAGTATCGGAAGTCTGAAGAAATCAAAGAAAGGGTAGTTTCTGATCACGAATGTTCAGACCTCCACCACAACGACAAGAGAGTTGTTGAAAATGCTCTTCAGGCCTCGTTCCTCAAGGACAAAAGGCGCTCATTATACAAACTCTGACCCCGTGCCCCAAAGACAAAAATTTTTCCTATCAGCAGAGGAAGACGAGATTCGTCACAAACAAGGGTTTAGAAGAATTCTCTTCTGTGCCTTTACCTTGGAAATATTACAATCCAACACACGGTCTCGATAGGAAAACACAATGATCAAGTACCGAATGCATCGTTTTCAAGATAGCTGAATTATATCAATCTTTTTGTACACGAGTACAAGAAATAGTGAGTCTTCCTGCGGGGGCGCGAGCCGGCGCGCCTGGAGCGCGACGAGTAGAGGGGGCGCGGTGAGCGCGCGCGAGCGAGCGGAGAAGCGGCCGGCGCGGCGGCGCGCCGCGCGCCGGCGCGCGCTGCTGCCTCTCGTAGCGCGCCCTAGAGTCCGCGCTGGCGTCTCGACTCTCGCTCGCCTCTCGAGCTCGCTCTCGCGCGAGCGCTCACCAACATTGATAATACCGATGTGCATTCATTTCAACCACAAAGTCATGATTTCCGATGGACCAAAGATCATCCATTAGAACAAGTTCGTGGAAATCCAACCATGCCAGTTCAAACAAGACGACAGCTTGCTACAGATCCTGAAATGTGTATGTTTGCACCTCACAGAGAATATTGTTGAAACGAAGAACATTAAGAGGCGAATGGGCTGATTCTGCATGATCGAAGCAATGCAGGATGAACTTCATCATTTCGACAGACTAAAAGGACTGGGAAATCGTCGACAACCATTGGCAAGATTGGTTCCTATATCTCAGCAAAGTGGTTATGAGAAGAACAAAAAGATGAAGATCAGACTATAATTCCAACAAGCGCGACTTGTACTAAAGGTTATGCTCAGGAATTAAAGTTGTTAACTCCAGCGTCCTGAGCGCGTCATTAGCAAGTTGCCGCTTGGAAAGCGTTCAGGATTTTCGTTGCCCACTCACACACAAGTCCTTTTCCAATCTATTAGATGGACGTAAAAAAAGCATTTCTTAATGGTCCACTAAAAAAAAGGAGGAGGTTTAAGTTGCTCAGCCGGAAGGGTTCGTTGATCCAGATCATCCAGAAAAAGTCTACCTTCTATGGAAAGCTTTGTATGGATAAAGCAAGCTCCAAGAGCCTGTAAGGAATGAACAATCAAACTCCTGATGTCCAAAGGCTTTACTAAAGGTACAATTGACCCAACTTTATTCAAGATAAAATACGGGGAGGATATTCTACTTGTGTAGATTTACGTTGATGACATAATTTTTGGATCGACAAATCCTAAATATTCAAAACGATTTGAAAAATTAATGCACAGTAGATTTGAAATATCCTTAATGGGGGAGATGAAATTCTTTTAGGAACTTCAGATCCACCAGATCCCCCAAAAGGTATTTTTATCAATCAGGCCAAGTACCTTTAGAAATTTCAGAAAAAACATAATATGTGACAAGTGTCACTCCATTGGTACACATTATCTACAAAACCACACTAGATGTAGAATTTGATGGAGAAACCCTAACAATCTGATTAATCGTAGTAAAACGGGTCACTCATGTACTTGAACATCTATTAGACATACTTAGTGCAAGCTTATTCTATGGGCACGTTAATAAGCACGACCACCCACAAAAGCACCTTAAGGAGGTGTAAAAAGAAACCTTTAAAATACCTAAAGGGTACCATTAACATGAGACTCTAGAATCTAAAGGATCTGGCTTTAAACAACCAGCATTTTCAGACGCTGACTGCCGGATGCCTTGATACTCGGAAAAGCACTTCTGTAGGAACAGTTTCCTTGGTGATAAACACTTGGTAAGCTGGATGTCAAAGAAACAGAACTGCACTGCAATTTCTTCAGCAGAGGCAGAGTATGTGGCGTTATCTGCAAGTTGTGCTCAAGTAATGTGGATGAGACACAGCTTCAAGATTATGGCTTCAACTACAACAAAATACCATTGTATTGCGACTCTCAGTCAGCCATAGGCAATCTCATGCAACCCCGTACAACCTTCGCCGAACAACACAACAACTCGGTATCATTTCATAGCATGGAACATGGTTGAAAATGGTATAATAGAATTATATTTGTCAGAATGAATACCAATTAGCTGACAAGTTTACCGAAAGCCCTTCCCGAGAACGGTTTTAAGTATCTTGTCAGAAGGATTGGTAGATATGTTTGACTCTACGGAACTGGAAGGTTCTGACAAATGAGCCTGCTGATATCATCATCAAAACATCAACCCATGTACATGTTTTTGAAAAAGCAAAATACAAAAATATAAAACTTCAAAAAGAAAAATACAAAATCAGAAAATCATAAAATTCCAAAAAGAATCTTCTCGACATGTCTCTTGGAATCGATAACATTTACGTGCTTAGAAATGTCGATTACATTGACATGAGTGTGTAAATGAATCGAGCGGAGTTTTCAAATAGTTATCAAAACATGTCATTTCTAATTTCTAAATGGCTTAGAGCAAATGTCAGTACATAAACCGAACTTCAAATAAAGAAGGATTTATAACTTATCCCTCACAGAGAGCGGAGAAAATTAACGAATCCTCGGTCTGATCTATTCTTACAAGACAATCAATTGTGGTTTAGCTCAATAAAAAGGATAGTGTACGTTTCAGTGCCGCTCCCTTACCGTTAGAAGAGAAGTCTCTAACATTTGTGTTTTTCAAAAAGTTTGAACACAATTTTTTCAAGAATTATCTCGGATGACAAATCAAAATCGTCACGATTGTGTGTTCAACACTCCATCCCTCACAATGTTTTCAAAAGACAACAATTTTTTCAATTTGGTCCAATTTTGGATGGGAGTTTTTTCGAAAACAAAGTTTTAATGTTCATGAATACATCATCAACGACCATTCTTATGTTATTCAAAACATTATCAAACTTTTCCAAACCATTCATGCTAATAATATTTTTTCCTCCAACAATTTTTCAAGAAAATATTTTTAATCACAAGGTATTTCAAAAACTACGTGTTTATTATTTAAAATAAGGGGAGAAAATGTAATTAAAATAGAATCTATTCGACTCAATGTGCTGTACAGTAAGAAAAGTTTTATGGTTTGATCTTATACCCAACAACATCTAATTTCACACGAATACTGAAGTCAATAATGTGGTTAGGTTAGGAATCAATCCTATATCCAAACCAGAACCGGAGACTACCCAAGGATAATCCAAAGTTAGAAATAGCAGTCCTTAGGTATGATTGGAGATGAATGTATATGGGAATAATGCCGACTAAGATTGAGTTAACACTGGAACAATCACAACAAGGTGTTAGTAATGACGTCTTGGTAAGCATTGAAGGCGTTGAAGAATTAAAAAGAAATGTATGGATAAAGGGTCTAAAGAAAGAAGCCCTCCACACTACTAAGACAGAAATCGGACAATTACATATGCTGTCAGAATCACAAGTTGATTGCTGACATTGAAAACGACATCATGGACCCAGTGATGCAATGCACAACCTTTCCCAGCCATTCGGGTTTCTCTCAACAGAAACTTGTCTCATTTGTCACGGAGATACACACGTTATCTATTGACATCTCACTCCGAGATTGTTGATATTGAATAGGTGGCAAAATGCTCCAGCCCCCGATTACTAAAACCAAAATGCACTAATTCGAGTACTAGAGCCCAAGAGATCAATAAAAAATCTCCGTTAGGAACACATTCCATTCAACACTTGTTTGAACCATCATCAATTTCACAAGCTGTTATCAAGAGATACTACGCATATATCATTGTGATATTTGGCCATAACATCCGATGATACAATGTATTCACAATGAAAGATGGAAATCCAGCTTGAGCAGCATCAAACAAGCCTTGGTAGGTGACTTGCGAGATTCTATATTGAATCAAACTTGTGACAATGGATATCGATTTGTTCATAAATGAATTGAACTGTTGAAGAATTTTGATAAAAACATGTACACTCCTACGATGTGTTCAAAAACTCTTTAACGAGTGTGACACTCGAATGATATTTCAAATCAAATTTTCCTCTTTATCACTAATGTAACCTGGCAGGTCAAAACGTGGTCGGCAACCTCAATCCCATTCAAATGCTCAATCTACGAAGACATACTATCTAGAAAGCTCAAGATTTAAAGACAAAGACTTCCGCTAACTCTGATTTGAAGCTTTCAAGATAATGCAAAAGTATGAGCATGTTGGTCAAAGTCATAAGATCGCAAGATGGCAAAGACGATAAAGACAATGACAAAGGCTCAAAGTCAAGATCGCAAAGCATGAAGGAACAAGCTTACAACGAAGACAAAGACCAAGAACACTCGAGCTTAAACGACAAAAGCAATCTCACTGATCTCATGAAGGAGTGTCATCAATGAACTCACTTCGGGGGAGATTGTTAGCCTCAATTTTATTGAGTCAATAAAGGAAGCTCGTTCCCGGTGTTCAAGACCTCACTTCCGAGGGAGATTGTTAGCCTCCAATTTTATTGAGTCGAACGAAGGAAGCGCGGTCACTCTACATGGAGCTTCGGTCCCTTTAATTAGTTAATGTTGTAATAGGATAATATCGGGAATCGGGCTCGATAGTTAATCTAATATTGTATATGTTTCGGGTTTAATCCCAAGCAAAACCCGAGCCCGGGTCCTAGTTAAATATCCCGCGCGTCATTTAACGCGACGGGGTATATAAGCTTTTTCTTACCATAGAAAAAGCTAGTTGTTCAAAAATATCAAAAATATCTTTTCACTTTCTCTCTCAATTCTCTCTCCTCTTTCTCTCTCTAAACAACTCAATCTCTTTCTCTTTTCTAGTTCCGATTTCGTGTATGATATATATGTTATGAAGTGATTACGGGATCTTACACTTCCTCTGTTAAAACTTGACCACTTGCTTGAGCTTGAACCAGCAACATTTTATCATTGAACCACATTTCATCCCTTTTTCTCTTGGGCTTAGTACACTGCTTGACAATATGACCCTCCCTTTTGCAATTGTAACAGATGACAGTCCGTTGTTTCCTTGTGTTGCTTCCACTTGCTCCAGGTGTGTATTTTCTCGTTGTTCCAGCAGCATAAGTAGTTTGTCTCCCCTGAACATGTTGCACAGTTACTTTTCCATCATAGATGGTAGCTTGTTGACGAGGGTTTGATGAAGTCCTTAGCTGATTATTGGTAGAAGGATACCGGGATGTGACAACAGTAGTTAAGAATGACATCATGTGATTGATCGCATCAATTGGATCATCCCTTTTCTAGAACCCTAGAACAGTTAGACCGGAGTCTGATTAGGAAAATTCAGATTGTTGATGTTCGTAAGTTGTGGGAGCATATTCCAATTGTGGGATGGATGATTGTGGAGAATAAACGTTGTGGTGAACTAAGGATTGGTACTCGTTTGATGGATAAGTGATTAAAAGCGATGTTGATTGACTGGTGGTGAATTTTTGAATCTGATTAGGTGTTACAAACTGTGAAGACCGATATGGTGAAACATGATGTTGAAGTTGAGAGTTCGAGAGAGTGTGTAGATAAGATTGATAAGTTGACAGAGGTAATTGGTGAGATGCAACTAAAGCAAAAGGATCAGAGTTACATTCATGCATCAAACGAACTTCATTTGCATGTCTTTCGTGTTGTTGCAGGTAAGCATGAAGCTGATCAACATTGGTAGTATGCAAGTCTTTGACAAATTTAACATCAGTAACAAATTTGCTCCATTCATTAGGAAGAGTGTTTAAAAACTTGGTGTTAACTTGAAATTACTCCAATGGCATCTTGTAGATGTTCATATCATTGAGTAACAGAGTGAACCTCAAGTAGTACTCATGTTACGACTCTCCTTTCTTGTAAGTGAACTTATCGAATTCATCACACAGCTTACATTCTCGTTCTTGTTTTGTTAACGACGTTCCTTGTATTAGCAGTTTAATCTTCTCCCAAAGATCTTTTGCAACACGATGTTGACTCACAAGAGCATAGATTTCAGTTGGAAGGCCTTGGAGAATGATGTTTATTGCTTTGATGTCACAATCAGCTTGAATGGCTTCAGCGGGAGTCAGTTCAATATATTCCTTAAGCCTTGTTGCTCCATCCACAGTGATTGAAGGCCAAACGAGTGGTCCTTTTTCAACAGAGGCAAGAATCATTCTTCCATGAGGTCTATTCAACATATACAGTTCCATTCGGCTCTTCCAAGAATCATACAAGTGTTTTTCAAGCATTGGTGGTTTGTTGTCTCCTCCTGAAAGAAGTGACTTATCGGCAAGAGTCGTCATTGTGGTATCAAAAAGATTACAAATTGATCGATCGGTGGTAGAAAGAAATTGTGTTTGGTTATGTGATTGTTGAGTCTTGAAATGAAACTACACGGGATTTTACAATTCTCGACAAAACCGGGAAAACAAGTGTTTGTTTCACGGGATTTTACAAGTCAAAGAAATAATAAAACTTATAATTTAGAACATTGATTTAATGTGTCTTAAATGGAATTGGACTATTTCGGTTGATAAAAAAACTGACTAGTTAGGTTTGTCTAAGTTTGGTTGTCACTAATCGGTTCTTCTCTGTTCGGTTTCAAACAGTTCGTCTTGTCAAAGAGATTGACTATGTCGATTGTCTCTAGTTCGGTCCTACTAGTTCGGTTGTTACAGGTTACGGTTCCTCTTGTTCATTTCAACTAGTTCGGCCGTCAAAGAGACTACTATTCGATTGATCTCTAGTAACGGTCTAGCTAGTACGGTGTACTGGTTTGGTTTCCTCAAATTGAACACAGTTTGTTCGGTCCAGCTAGTTCGGATCCTTCTAGTTTATGGTTCCAACTACACTCACGAGTTCGGTTCTCAACTACTACGAACTCAAATTTTCAAAACTCAAAAAAACCACATTTTGACTGATTTGAGTAAAAATTCTTGTACAACTAGTGTTACTAACCTTATAGGAACAATAAAAATGAAAACTTTAAGGTTTTTAAGCCAAAAAATTTGAATCAAAGATTTGTTCTTTGTAAAGGTTTTTGAACAAAAATCAAACACAAAAAATAAACACACCACTCCAACGCTCTTATACCAAGTTGAAGAAACTGTAATCTTATGATCAGCACCAAGAACCAAGAGTGAAGATGTGGGTTTGTGAGGTTAGAGAGAGAATGGATGAAAATGGATCAAGGATGATTAAGATGTAATGTGAAATAATGGAACAACCAACCTCTCCAAGCTAGGAGAGGGCTTATATAGGTCCTATAGGCCGCCCAGGGTTTGATGGTCTTCCAAGGTCTTGGGCGGACCTAGATTACTAATCTAATATTACATAAACTATGAGCTATGACTATTACAACTTGGAAGTGACCGACACTTTTTGTGATTCCATCATAGAGATCACTCCCTTGGGAGAAAAAGTTCATCAAAGGGTTTGCATTCATTGGGTTACTCCTAATTGTTGTGGTTCATGATCAAAAAATACATCGGGAGAGAGATTATGGGTGGTATTATCACTAAGCAAACTCTCAAGATAAATTACGTCTCCTTCCGAGTCATAATAACCTTTAATATACGTAGGAACTTTGATAGCTAGAAAAGCATTAATCTCATCATTATCGCCTCCTGGTTCAAAACATCCAGCCTCATCATTCGTTTTACATTCCAAATCAAATAAATCATCATTCTCTTCAAAAGGTGGATCATTGATGAATCCCTCGAGAAGGGAAGCAACGCTTTTCAAAGGAGTAGACGGATCATGGTGAAGTAGAAATTCAAGGCCATCTCCTGGAGTAAGACACTCATCTTTGTTAGAATCAGAAAGAGGTGTGACTAGGAAAGTCGACTTATCAAGGTTGGAATCATAAGAATCCTTTCACTTGATATACTCTAATTCTTTATCAAAAAACGGTTTATGTCACGAGAGTGAAAATGACACAATTCGCAAGAGGGTTAGAGAAAGTCATGAAATCAACACATGGAACGTTTGAAGTAAGATAAATCATCATACGACGGTAAAACATTCTTTATCACTCCTTGAATGTGTTCCTCGTATCTCTTGGGATTGGGATAATTTCTCAGTACTAAAAGTACAAGGTGTTCGTCCCCTATTATGAGAGAATCCTTGGCTCAATAGAACGGAGGTGGATTGATTGCAAAAACTGAAGAAACTTGAGGTGTTTTGTTTGAATGAAACCTGCTCTCCTTGCAAATAACTCTAAAATTCTTCAAACAAGGTGTGATACGAGTTTGGCGGTTTAGAACCCCCCCCCGTCCGGTTTTTCTGCAGATCTTCACTTCCTGCTTTTCTTTGTCATCGTTGGCATCTTCCGGTGGAGGTAGCATGACTAGAGCGGTTTCGTCGGTAAACCTTTTAAAACTATCCTTGCATGCGTCATTAACCATTTTAATTGACTCGTTTTCATGCTTTTGAGGATGTTTTGACGTGCCATTGACATGAAAAGTTATTTGTTCATTTCCGTCCCTTAAAACAAGCTCTCCTTCGTATACATCAATTAAAGCACGGCTGGTTCTCAAAAAGGATCTCCCAAGTATGAGAGGAACTCGAGGATCGGCTTCGAAATCGACAATAACAAAGTCGGTAGGAAAATGGAAATTCCCAACTTTGACAAAAATATCTTCGGCAAGTCCTTTAGGATGAGTAATCGATCGGTCTGCTAACTCTAAAGTCATTCGAGTTGGTGTAAGTTCCGGCAGAGAAAGCTTTTTCCAAATAGAAAGAGGCATAAGATTTATGCTCGCACCAAGATCGGCCAAGGCGTGGCATACATCCATTCCTGGGAAATTACATGGAATAAGAAACTTGCCGGGATCTCCAAGCTTTTCGGGAAGCTTTTTGAGAAGCATCGCCGAGCAATTCTCGTTCAATGGTATCTTAGCTAACTCAAGCAACTTTTCCTTATTCATGAGCAAACTCTTAATTGTAGGAGCAAATCTTGGCATCAAAAGTAAAGCATCCGCGAAACTAATGTGAAGCGCAAAATATAGAAGAGTTTGGAAGATTCTTCTCCATTTGATCAAGCTTTGCCCAAGACTTTTGATCATCACGTCGTGAAGGATATGGAATATTTGGCTTAGGTAAACTCTTCGGAATATCGGATTCCAAATGGGAGTGGTTTTAGGCAAAGTCTTCGGAACATCGGGTCTGGAATAGAAATATGGGGGTGGGGGGGGAATAACCCGGCAGGTGGAGATTTGAGCGGTACTTCCTTGGAAATTTGTTTGCTCTTTATCCGTTGTCTCCTCGGTTTCTCGTTCCACTACCTTTTTAGGAGAAGGATTAGTAGGAATCGAGGGTCCCTCGTAAGCAACACCACTTCGAGTAGTGATCGCTTTCATTTCACCCTTCGGGTTTGGAACGGTATTACTCGAAAGAGTACCCGAAGTTGAGGCTTGGTTTTGAAAGAAACTTCCTAAAATACTCCGCATGTCATTATTCAAATTTTTCCTAAGATTTTCCTCTGTTTATTAACTGTGCGTTCTTATTTCATTGGATTTGACCTTGCATATTTTCACAATTGACTCATAACTTCAGATAACTCATAATTTCTAGATGGGAATTCCCTTGAGAAATTGATTTTTATGAGCATGAAAAGGTGGTTTGAAATCCTTAATTTTGTAATTTGGCACATAGATTAACTAGATATTGAAAACCTTTGATCTTGATAAAAAATTGTTTCCTCGATAAAGTTGGTTTCCTTGATTTTGATTTTGATAATTCCTATTTTGACCATTGTTTTGCACCGGAGCAAAACCTGGTGGTGCCATTTTGATTACTAATCACGGTTCAGAGGGGTTTAAATCTTAATTGTAAGTACCCGTACTCGCACAAACACTAGCCTGATTGTTATTGGTAGCCGGACAATTATACCAAGAATGGGCACCACCACAAGTAACATAAGATTCCTCAACCGCCTTAACTGAAGCGGGAGTGACAACTTTTTTAGAAACAATCTCAACTAAGGTCGAAAGTTGATCGCAGAGCTATTGATTCTCTCATCCGATTTAACTAGAAGTAGCATTCATCCTAGAAGCATTTTGATCTATAATGTAATAACGAACTTTTATTTACTCATCAATTATTTTAAAGCCTCTCTAGACGTTTTACTCAAAAAGATTTCCACCCGTCCGTATTTAAGGAGTCTGTCGCTCTCGTTTAACCATTAGTAAAAGGTATCAACTTGAGTTAACTCCGTAAATCCGTGATGGGGACATGCTCTAAGCAACTCCTTAAATCGTTCCTATGCTTCACTAAAAGTTTCCTCGAATTTTTGTGTAAATCGAGAAATTTCATTTTTTAAGTGAGTGGTTTTCGAAGGATGGAAAAATTGGTTAACGAACTTGGTAACGAGATCTTCCCATGTCAAGATTGAATTGGTGGTTCTTCTCGTAACAAAGTTTTAGGAGCGGCTCCCTCGAGCGAATATGGAAAACATCATAGTGCTCAATCACATCGTTAGGCACATCCTAAAATCATAAAGTCGAGGTAATTCCTTGAAACTATTAATATGAAGCAATGAGGAATCTCCATTCTCACGACCGTATAAATGGAGGTTAGCTTGAACCAACTGAAGCAAATTCTCTTAATCCAAAGTGATTCCGCAATGATTTCTGGTAAAACAATAGCTTCTCCGTACCCTTCCGAGGGGGCACGGAGTAGCTCCTCCATGGTACGTTCTGCTATTGGTGCAACAATAGTTCGAATCTCGGGTTCGACTATGTTATAAACTTGTTTTCTCCACGTCATTGGATATAGTGACTGTTTGAAATTATTGGATAATTTGGAACGTCAATGCGCAAACACTATATAAAAGGAAAATAGAAAAATAATAAGAAAAATATTTGGGTTTCTTTCAAATTTATTCACAATCTAAATTAACGGTCAATGAAAAGAGACAACTATGAACCAAACAATCAATTTACTTCACGGTCATCCCCCCCCCCCCCCCCCCCCCACACCCCCCCCCCCCCCCCTCCAGCTCGCCCCCCCCCCCCCCCCCCCCCCCCCACCCCCCCCCCCCCCCCCCCCCCCCCGCCCACCCCCCCCAGCCCGCCCCCGCCCCCCCCCCCCCCCCCCCCCCCCCCCCTCCCCCCCCGCTCTTAAAAATTTAATTTTTTAAGGTGGGGCCGTATCCTCGTAATGACACAAATGGTAAGTTTTTAAATCTTTAATTCGAGTTGGGAACTTATTAGGGATAATACCTCAATTGAAGGTATTATTTGTTGGTGTTCTTTTATCAACTTTGTAACTTTTTATATTCACAAATTAACAAGAAAATTTTGAAAAAGCAAATATTTTTGTATTTTTGCTTTTTTAATCTTCTACTTATATTAAAAAGAAAAGAAAAATATTTTTTACTTTTTATATTTTTGATTTTCTTAAAAGTGTAACTTTCGAAAATGAAAGGTTCTCCAAATCACGATCAACAAACTTCAAACGAAGGAATCTTAATCACAATTCCCCGGCAACGGCGCCAAAAATTAATTCGTTAAAATCACACACGTAATAATAAAATATATTATATGATGTAAAATTACCAAATTACCCTTGAGGACAAAGATAAAAAGGAAAATTTCGCACATATATAAATATATAATAATATAATACGTATATTAACCGGGAATGTATTGAATTCTCAGGGTCGTTTATTCCCAACGACTTGTGAAATTAAAACCACGTTTGATGTTCGGACAATGATTTGAATAGGAAACAATGGGGAGATGATTTTGATTATCTACTTCTATCAAATTAAAATAAGTAAATATATCAATTAAGTAACGAAAATAAATAATGGGAAATCAACTTTAACTAAAAACTCAAATCGGAATCACCTAAACGACAGTTAAAAAACCCAAATTTCCAAAATTAACGCAAACAAAACCCTAAATTGAATTTTTCTTTTTGAATGGACTCTAATTGACTAAAAAGTAGGTTTAAAGAAAACTAGAACAAAAACGGAATTAAAATGAACTTAGAAACACAAAAAATGTAAACGGGAACGAATCCCGTTCTTTAAAAATTGAAATTTTGCAAATTAAACCCTACGAAAGCAAAACTAATTTTCCTAGAAACTTTACGATAAAAGAAAATTTTATAAAAAAAAATTATATTTTTTTTGATTATTTTTCTATTTTTTATGATTTTTTAAAGTTTTTTTATAAAAATAAATGTTTAAAAAATACTAAACTAATTATAAAAATTCTAGAAAAAATACAAAAAATAGCTTGAACTAATTAGAACCTAGGAAAAATAAGCTTGTGGTCACAGCTTCATGAATAAGCCACAAAATAAGCTTAAAACAGCTTATAAGCTGTTTGGGAGAAAATGTGTATAAGAAATTGATTTTGTAACACTATAATGAAAAAGACCCCAGGGCGCGTTGGTAGTAAAGTGTGTGTTGTGTTGTTATAAAAGGGTAGAGGGTGTTGAGGTCGGGGGTTCGAGCCTTGCTCACCCCCGATTTCCACCTTCCCCTTTTTTTTATTTTTGAAAACTTAAAAAAGCAAAGTTGTAAATAAGCAGTACATTATCATTTATTAAATGAAAGAAACTTTTAATGAAAAGCCCTAAATAAGCTGTTAAACAGCTTATAACTTGACAGAAACACTTAACTTTATTTTTTTGGTATTTTTCTTAAACTAATAATCTAAAAGACCACAATAAGCTAAGTTTATGACAAATTAAGCTACTAATAAGCTAATACTAACCTAAAGAGCTAAATGAACAAGAATAAGCACAAAGAACAAGCCATAAGCTAGAAATTCAAAATAAGCACTTTTAGAAACTTAAAACCAAACAGTCCCTTAGACAGACTTTGAGCTTAAAATTAAGCTAGCAAATGAGCTTTTCATGAAATTAAACTTGGTTTTTCTAAAAAAAACTAGCTTAAAGACTACTTGAAAAAGCTTTTTAAAACTATTTTTGAAAACTAGAGCTTATTGAAAAAGCTGTTTGAAAACAGATTTCAAACTCAGTAGGTACTGAGTTATATTGTATTTTGAAAAGGCAAAAGTTACTTTTACTAGCTAAAAACAATTAGTAAATAGCTTATTTATGAAAAAGAAAATTGAAAAGATGATTAAATGACCAAAAAACTTATTGTATTATGAAAAGAAAAAGCTAAAAACTACTTTAACTCTTTAAAAATTAAGCTAGAAAATAGAAAATTTCCTAGTATAACTGCTGATGCAGTTGACACAATTGTGACCAAAACTTAAACTAGACAAAATGCAGGCCTATGATTATATTTTTAACACTCTTAAAACTCATGCCTAGATGCAAATTAAGCAAAGACACAAACTAAATCTGAATTAAGCTAATGATGCAATTAAAACTAGACAGATTTGAGCTTTATTGATACTAACTATTGAAAACTTAAAATAAACACAAAAGACCAAAGAGCCAAAAACAGCACTAACCTATGGTTAGTGTTATTTTCCCAAACACCCCTTTAACTAGACTCAAAAATCCATTTTAGCTTATAATATTGAAATCTATTGAACAAAGTTTGAATACCAGATAATAACTAACTTATAATCACCTTAATAAAGCTATAACATCAAACAAATAAGCCAGAATCTAACAGCTACTTATTATGCTAATATTTTTTGATTTTTAATGATTTTTAAGACAAAACATGAAAATCTAAGATCTACACTACTAAACTCAAAAATAGATAATCAAACATATTCAATAACCTTAATAAGATGACAATAAGCACAAATAAGCAAGATTATAAGCGTAATAAGCAAATTATAAACTAGGAAGTTAAGACATAAATAGAAATAGGAACTTACCAAAACCATAGCTAAACAAAGGCAATAAAAGGCTCAAATGAGCTGTCTACAAGCTCTAGCTTATCAATGATAAGCTAGTAAAGGTCCTATAAGCTCTTCCATTGTAAGCTTATCATCCAAAAGCTCAAAATCCATTTAGCAAAGGTATTTAGCTGATTTTATTTGTTTAAGTAGATTAGATGATTTATTTGAGCTCAATTTGAGCTTAGAGACTCAAAGAGCTTGTATGTGCTTTTAGAAGCTTGTGTAACATTAGATAAGAACATTTGAGAGTAATAAAAGCTTTTAAGGTAAAACAATTTATATAAAAACTAAGGATGCTTTCATTAATAATAAAACTAATTACAATAGTTGAAATTGAGAGTATAATAAACTAAAAAAGTAAAATTACTTAAACTAAAGTTTTAGAAGTTAAAAATACAATTAAGCTAAAAAAATTAAAAGCTAAAAAAAACTAGATATCGTGTGTATGAATGTGAGGGGCTATTTATAGCCTGCAAATGAAGCTTCTAGGACTTGGATCATACTCCTTTCTCCCTTAATCTTGTCCTTTCATTCTTCCAATCATTTGATCTTGATTCTTGTCCGTTGGATCAACTTGGTGAGCACACGGATTGCCAACGTGGCATTCCGTGTGTCAGAGCACTTGTGCTTCTTTTGCACTTATTTTAGTGCAAAATTCCATGTCCTCGTGTGCTTCTTTCCATATCTTGCGTGTCAGACCTTTTGGGTTTTAGCCAATGAGGGCTCTTCCATGACGTTTTCTTGTGCCAACCTGTCACTTATCACTTGAATTTCATGGCCACGTCCTTAATTATGATTTCCCCTTTGATTTTGACTCGTGGTAAAATGGAGAAGAAGATAAACAGTAACAACACCTTTCCCGCGTTTTTACTTTTTATAAAAGGGGTGTGTTTGACCCGGGTAAAAATGGTTTGACTTTGGGCTTATACAAAGGGATTGGGCCGGGTTATGGTTAACAGGGTTTATATATAAGAGTTAACGGGTGTTAACTCTTTATATATTAAAGAGTTAACACCGTTAGGGTTTAGGGACCATTTTTGCAATTTGGTTTTCTTTGAGGGACTGATTTGGTATTTTTGGGTTTTGTCATTTAGTGAGTTGACTTTGGTTGACTAAAGGTTGACTGGAGTTGACTTTTGACCTTTCTTGCTATCAAATCCTCGGCTCTTGTACACTCTTTTCCGTCTCGTGTCCGTGTTTGTCCGGCTTTGACCGTTTTCTTGTGATTTTTGCAATATCCATACCTACACAATTACAAAGACAAAACAAGCAATATTCAAGCATTTAAAGCACAATTTTGTCTTTTTAGGGCCATTTTTGATATAAAACGGATATGTGTTTTCACACATATCAAAATTCCCCAAACTAAGCGATTGCGTGTCCTCACGCAATATTATATGCTTTATAACCAAATACCTCAAAACTTCCCCAAACTAAATCTTTGAAAAGTAGCAAAGATTTTTGTGGAGAGAGTTTAGAAATCACAAGTTATAAAACACCCTATTTTCCCATTTTTATAAAACTTTTTCATTTTTTTTAAGTAAACTTAGAATATTTCGACTTTCGTTATTTCCATAACTGTTAGGGATCATAGAACAAGATGCATTTCGATCCGAGAATGCCCCAAAAAGGATAAATTCATCATCCCCGACTTTTCACTTATCCAAACCAAGCTTAAAACGAAATCACAGCTAAATATCAGTAAAGATGCTAACACTACTCATATTTGCAACTTGTGAACTTTTTACTCCCGACATTTATTATATCTTAAGTGAATGTGCTATTTGAATTATCAACCAAGGAAGCAACGTTATAGCAAAATACTAAGCTTTATGTTCCACCCAAGGAAAGGAAAACTTTGAAGGCGAGATCATCCCATGTAGACGACTTTGGTCACGGCACAACTAACCTGCGGCTAAGAGACCAGCCTTATGACCCCCACAGTAGACTATTATCGGGACATCACGACCTAGGTTTCAAAAACTCTCAGGTTTCTCGAATATTCATAGCTTATAAAATAGATTAGTCAAAGTTCAAAAGCATATTTGAATTTAACAAAAAGAAATCTATTTTATTAATTTAAACTTAATATGAAACATAACATTTATGCAATTGTCATCCTCGACCTTTTAGAAGGCTGCAACATAGGTTGTGAGCCGGCAAGATGCAGCAAACTTTTATCAGTCTCAGATTTTTATTCTTACTATGGGCTTTCGTTTAGTAAGACACCACCTCGGTTTGTGAGCCGCAAGAGGTAATTAAACTTTTTAATCAGCCATAACTTTTATAATTTATATATATTTTTATCATTTTATCATTTTTTTTAGTATATCATAGAGAAGACTTCTTTTTGAAAAATTCAAGTATAAATTTGAACTAAGACTAAAATTATTTGCTACATAAAATTTGTTGAATTAAGTATAATCTCCAAAATCAGCTTATGTATATTAGTCCGTTAAGAGCTTCATGGAGAAAAAGCCACAAAGAAACATACATTTAGCACTTAAGATTTCCAAAATTCCTTGTTTACATCCAACACATACTTAACTCAAGCTTTTTGGTATTCGCAAGTCGCGAAGCTTAGCCTAAAAGTTAAGTGAACAAGCTAGAGCTCAACACTTCGATCGGGGTCAAATTTACTCTTATCTATCCAGTAATAAAAGTATAAATTGTGATAAAAACACTTATTTTATTTTTGAAAATTTTAAAATTTTTTCAAATTTTTGAAAATTTTGGTGGGAAAATTGGTACGTGAGAACAACGAGGTAAAAAGTAGGTAAGATCATATCGAAGATATACTACCCCATACTAAAATTAAACATTGTCCTCAATGTTTCCTAGCCTAAGACTTAAAAACCCCATACTAGAACTCAAAAAGGGCGAATGCGTAACTCAAGCCTGAAGAAAGTATCACAAAAATCTCTAACCGTTTATAAAGTATGCTAAAAGATAAATGTTAGACTATATAATCTTAGATATCGGATTTCCCCAAACTAAAGTCAATGCCAAGGCTAGGAAGAAGCTCGAGTGGACCGGAACAAAACACCGAACACGAGAGTCTTCAGAAAATTTTGGTAAATCCTGCAAACAATCACAAGTACAAACACAACAAGAATCGGAAGAGTACAAGCCTCCTCATATCATAATAGAAATAAGAAAGAAAATAGAAAATGGATAAGCATGGGGTGCCTCCCATGAAGCGCTTTGTTTTTGGTAACCGAGTCACATATCATGAACTCTATCTCCGAATTCTTCGTCCTAGGATGAGAGTGAGTAGATCCTGGACTACCTCTGGTGGGTAAGACCCTCCGAAGTAATGCATACACACGATGACATCACCTTAAAGTAAGGCGCACGGGTTTGAGATAACTCAAGGGTTCCAATGGAAAAACTTTGGTGATGGTGAAATGTCCTAGACCAACGAGTTTTTAAAGCTTACCCGAGAATATCTTTATAGACAAGAGTTGAAAGAGTAAAACTCGATCACCGAAACATTGAAAATGCGGTTTTGATCTTTGAGTTCGTAAGCTTCTTCGTCACTACTTATAAATAAAGAATTCTCATAGCTTGATCCATGAAGCCATGATAAGTTCATTCAGTGAAGCTACGTTGATCACCCGCAGTTTTAAGATTGAAATTAGCATGTTTCAAAGCCCAATATGCTTTATGCTCTAACTCAATCAGTAAATGGCAACACTTTCCGTACACAAACTTGTAAGGCGTACAACCAATCGGTGTCTTAAAAGCAGTACAAAATGCCCACAAAGTGTCATCTAGTTTGTCAGACAATGAGGCACGGTTTTCTCTAACCGTCCTTTATAGAATACGTTTTAAACCGCGATTGGACACCTCCACTTGACCGCTTATTTGAGGGTGATAAGCGGTAGGTAGACGATGTGTGACCCCATACATAGAAATTACTTTATCAAACTGATCATTACAAAAGAGGGTCCCATGATCATTTATAATAGTTCTAGGTGTTCCGAATCGTGCAAAAATAGATTTCAAAAACTTCACTACAACTCTAGCATCATTTGTGGGGAGCGCCTTTGCTTCAACCCATTTTGAAAGATAA